>WITN01001622.1:0-15204 GCA_015025155.1 Lactarius quietus | reverse complement strand
AGATTTGATTGACCACAGGCTCGGAGTGATGACTCCCTGGGGTACGTATGATGGAAGATAGTGGTGATAGATTGACTAAGGTGGTTGGTAGTTTACTGTAATCGTGAGGTGCGATGTCTGCCTCACTCGCGGGTTCATTGATACCAACGAAAGTAGAGTATTTTAAATGGAAAGCGACGTCGTAGGCGTTGAGTCACCCAATTTGGTTCCCGTCACTCCCTGCCTTTGCTGAGCCGGAGACGTTGGACGTGATGCATGATGATCGATGGTGACAACCAACTTACGACCGGGGCAGATGTGGTCACGTGGTTGAAATGATCTGCGTCCTACAAACTGTATCTCCGCTTCAAAGCGCAGAAACCAACCACCGTGGACAAATAGCAGCCTATAGCCTATAATTAGATGAAACCCCAAGAAGTGGTACATAGATGTTAATGGTAGTAGTGCGATCACATCTCGATACGGTCATCTCCCGTGTAGTAACCGCAACCGCGGCAAGTCGACGGCCGCGGAATAGAGGCACGACCGGGGCTCCGGAAATTGAGGACGACCCGGCATTATGAACAGAGTAAGGTACCCGGAGGAGGAGGGCAAATGAGAGGGAAAAAAGTATTGCAAAGCTTTCGGTCTTACGAAAGAAGAGGGTGTCATGGTGTTTTTGTGGGAGACCCCAGAAAATGATGGACGGATGTTATGATGGAGCCGCCAGGGGAGCCGGCCGGCAACTTGAAAGGGAAATTCGCCGGCTTGTTAGGTCTGTGCGGTCTGCTCTGCTATACTCAGTGGTTGCCTCACCCTTCCTCTCCGTCCCGACTTACGCTCACTTTACCTTTCCTCGCAGTCTCGTCTCACCTCTTTGTTCAGCTTTCGTCTTGCTTTAATCTCCTCTCTCTCTGCTATTCTTTCCCATCCTTTTCATTGCCGACAGCCATATTCTCGGCTAATCCCTCACATTCGCAAGATGGATTCCCCTCAAGATTCTGCTTCCGCTGACAATCAAGAGAACCAACAGGCAAAGTCGTCGTAAGCCATGGCCACTCTTCTGCGCTCCCCATGGCCTCTCATTTCCATTTGTTTTCTAGCGGTAAGGCACCAGTCGTCAGAGGTGCTCGGGCTTGCACCGTGTGCCGGGCAGCAAAAGTTCGCATCATCGCTGTCGGATTGCAGAGCATTATTTCTCATCAACTCCTTCCGCTTAGATGAAATGTGTTGGCGCAGAAGACGGTTCCCAACCCTGTCAGAGATGTAGGCGAACTGGTGTCGAGTAAATGTTTATGCTGGCTCGATGTGGTATCATTTTAATCAACTCTTCTAGGTGTGTCTTCGAGAGACATCGACGTGGGAGGAAGCCTGGCTCGAAGTTCGTTTTTCATTGTTCGTTGCATAAGGGCTTCTCATTAGAGACGATATTCAGGTTGTCCGAGGCCTCTAAAATGTTGAGGCGCCTCGAGAAGGGGCTCAATAACGCCAAGTTGAAGTCTCAAACTCTCGAGTCTTCCTCCTCTTCCATCTCCCCAACCGATTGGCGTACTCAACGCGGGGACAATGATGCCCGGTCTCCCGGGCATTATACAAGTGATCTCCCGCCCCTCAACTTACCCCCACAATTCGAGAGAGATGACCAACCTGATCGTAAAGCACGTCCTCCTACGGACGAGGAGGACAATGAAAGCGAAGGGAAGACGGACGGCATGTTCCCAGTGGATCTCATTCGCAGAGAGAATCAACGAAATTCCTTCTTCAAAACTATTCTCAATCCTTCGCACGAGGCCCCCACCTCTCTCCGATCGGATCGGTCAAATTCGACAGCGTCTTCTCAAGCCGCAAACCCTTCCGTACCTCCGTCCTTAAAGGATCCTGTAGCCGCTGGAATTTTGGATGAATCGAACGCCAAAGTTCTGTTCGACCTCGTGTTCCTGCGACTCAACCCCTTCGTTAACCTCTTTGACCCGGCTCTGCACACCACCGATTACGTTCGCTCCAAGTCTCCTTTTCTCTTCACGGTTTTGATCATGGCTGGTTGTAAATTCTTCAAGCCCGAGGCGTTCAAACCGTGTCAAAAACTTGCTAACGAATTTGCTGTCCGTGCCTTTGCGGAGAATTGGAAATCCGTCGAGGTAGTCCAGGCTTTCGCCTGCCTTACTTATTGGAAAGAACCCGAAGACACGGTAAGCGCTACACCGTGTAAACACGGAATTTAACTTATATGCCGCAGCGAACGTGGATGTACATTGGCCTGGTGAGGGGTTTCCCTGCGATAATAATGTCTACAGACAGCGGTAACCTGGACGTATAGGCTTGCCGTATGGCCGTTGAATTAGGCCTTAACCGGTATGTTTCGCCACCGCCCCCAAACGAGACCGAGCTGCAACTTCGGGAGCGTCGTAATCGCGAACGCACCTACCTCGTGTTGTTCGTGCATGATAGGAGTCTGAGTATGCAAACCGGACGTCAGTGGATGCTCCCGGAGGTAAGTAACCCTGTCAATCGACATCGGGGTGATTTCACAACCCTTGCTTGTCAGGATGACATGGTCCGGCATTCGGCTACTTGGCACGAAGAGGGAGGTACACCGCTTCGTCCAGAGGACGTTGTCGTCGCCGCTTTCGTACAACTACGCCGAATCGCGGTGAGTTAACAAGGTTCTGCGAACTGACTTTTCTTGAGCTCAATTGCTCTCTTGGGACAGGCGGAGACGACAGATGTCTTCTATCTGCACAAAGGAATTCCAGGAGCAGCTCACACGGATGTCAACAAAGAAGTGTTGCTGCGAAATTGCAATGGCAAGTTGACTCAATGGATGGACACCTGGCACCATGAAATGAGGCGGGCCAACGGCGAATCATTCCACATGTCATTTCTCAGCTTCTTCCGACTATATGTGCGGCTGTTTTTGAACAGTTTTGGTATTCAAGCCGCCATGTCTCCCGTAAGTTTCCGAATTCCATTCTTCTTTGATCCGAAGGTTGATCGAGAACGAACAGTCGAGCCGCACAACTCCAAGTGTGCAGGCCTTATCGGCGTGTTACACAAGCGCGAAGGAAAATTTACTTATCGTTTCAAACGATTTTGCATCAATGAGCATGCTTGTAGGCTCCAATTTTTTTTTCAGGAATGGGGCGCTCATCATCGTCCAGCGTTACGGTCAGGATTCCATTACGGTCATGACGGCATATTCTGCCGTATTCCTGTTGAAGGTATACCCATCTGATCCTATCTCCGTCCATCGTCTCAGAATGGTGTTGCCAGCTCCTTCGCAGCTCAAAGACACTGGCGGAGTTACATGAAGGGGCAACTAACGAAATCCACACCATCATCTCAAAGACGGCCGATGCATATGAGGAGGCCTCACATCTTTCAGTAGCATGCACGGGTGTTGCTTATCATGCGAGGTTCTTGCGCGAACTGATCGCGCAGGACCTCTTCAGGTCTCAGCAACAAAAAGGATGGGACGATGGCCACTCCCGTCGTAAGCTTACTTCATTCATTAGTGTACAGCGGGTTAACGGATCCGTGAAACAGCATCACGGCGCGACTCTTCATTGTCCGCTTCGACACCAGCGTCACAGCAACCACCACCGGGTGTATACCCCCAGCAGATGATCGACGACGTGCAGATTACATCAAATGTGCATCATCCCTTCTCCTATTCGATCTCTCCAACGCCTTCCAGCATCACTGCATCGTCGCATGAAACGATGCAAATTGATACTGTAAGGAATGCCCCAACACAGACTTCTGGCGCCCCGACGTATGGCAATAACACTTTCGTTCAGCCCCAGTCAACAGCTCAGCCCGTCCAGGCGCCTCCCCCACCACAGTCAGATGACATGCGATACTGGAACAATATGTTCAGGGAGCTGGGATTTGGGGAAGCCGTCGATCAGACATACGTCAACGGTGGACAAAACTCAACTGGGACGCCCACGTCGTCATCACATCCCCCATCGCACCCGCACCACCAGGGCTATGGTGCCGGACGTGGTGCCACTAATCATCAACCATACGCGTATCACCACATGCACACCAATGCCCCCGGATACGGATTGTAGATCGACGTCGCTGGCTGTCCTACCGTCGCCGCCACACGTCTTCATTACCGTTCATCTGGATAATGCAATCACGCCAACACACAGTACTTTATGCTCCGACGTCGCAGAGCTTCTATCTTTAGCCCTATGAATTAGCTTGTTTGTAACTTATCATTGTAGATTCCTAATTTTACTCAGCTCCGAATGCTGTCTGCCATCTCCTCTAACCGTATAGCCTAATGGCACTCTTATTTATATCACAGAACGTTCGCCGCCACAATACCGGATTTTAAGACCGTGATCATGCCGCGGCATAGTGGTGTGCCGGAGAAAACAGTACGATGGTAGCAAGCAAATACATAAGATAGACGTAGATCGTAATAAAAACCGCCTTGCTTTCTTTATTCCACTCCGATCGGAAATACGATAAGCTCATGTCCGACCGCTGCTGCGATTCGGGGGATTCCCTTGAGCGGCACAAATCAAAGTCGCGCACGCACAGGGGCCGCGGCGCGAGAGTGAACGCGGTGGGCTCGACGTGAGCATGGGCGTGCATGGCGCTGTGCACGTGGATCGTCGCACCGCGTACACCCGCATTGCGCGTCGAGATAGCAAAATATTCAGGGTAAGTCGGACACCACCGGAAACGGTGCGCGCCTTCGGAGAACGAGGCTCCACTGAGCGCCGGCTTGCCGCCCTGCAACTTAGACAAGTCCCACAGCGAGAAGCGCGATCTGTGTACCGCGCCGATACTGCAACCCAAGCACAAGAGTCAGAGGTGTTTTTGTGAGGAGGGAGGGAGTATAGACGTACATGTCTGGATTAGCGTGCTGCCACGCGGCGGAAGCTGGGAAGGCGCCGGCGGCACCGGCGATGGCGCGCGGCGCGGCGAGCTCGAGGACGCGTGGGTGGTGCCATGCGTCTGCGGGCGCATGTGAGGGGTCCGAGCGCCAGTCGATGAGCGCGAGGGAGCCGCGCACGTCGGCGACGAGAAGGTCCTTGGTCGTCGAGGCGTGCGCGCAGACGGCGCTGAGTGTGTGCGGGAACGATATCACGTATGCGGTCGGCTGCGGGCGCGAGCTCGAGGCTGGCGAGGAGGCATCGTCGCTGGTGGGTGAGGCGGATAGCGGCGCGGAGGGGATGTCAACGGTCGGGTGGAGGTCCCAGACCATGAGCATTTTGTCATCTGTTGATAGGGAAGACGGTGTAAGGGGCGCGAAGAAATAAAAAGGGGTAGGTGAGATGGCACGTACCAGAGACGGTCGCGACGTAGCGCGAAGATTCGTCCGTGGGGCCACCACAGAACGTCATTTCGTTTACGGCGCCGTGGTGACCGCTTAGGCCGCCTCCAAAGGGAAAGACGTCCTCATCTACATCGGGGGATTTTGTGAGGAGGTGTAGACCGAAGTCTGCGGACGCAGCGGTCAGCCTGCAAAAGCAAAATCGAGGGTGAGAAAAACGATGGCGATCGGGTTCTGTGATCGAATGGCGAAAGGTTCTTTACTCGATAAGCCATTGGTCTGAGGACGTGGAAGACACGGAGCGAGGAGACCATGCAAGAGCTGTGATGCGAGAGCCTATGTGGAAAGACGCGACGAGGTCGACAGTCGAGTCGTTCTACGCGTCAAGGGAGGTGAACACACACAACCTGCGAAACGAAAAAGGTAGTGGCACACACGATGAACAACACGGAGACGGAGTTTTCACCGCCAATGGCGATGAGATTCGGGGCATCAGCATTGTCGCAGGCGCGAACGACGTGAATGAGTGCGCCGTGGTCGTGTCGGAGGTCCATTGTAAGCGCGAAGCCGTGACCGCGCAGGCGCCAATTCCAATTTCGCCATCGCCGTTCCACGTCCCGAAGGACTTCACCAAACCTGGGCAAACTTGGGACTCTTCGTAGGACTGCACCGCGGCATAACCAGCCTCGGTCCACGCTCACACGACACTACTTTCCCGTCAATCTAGCGCCAGTCTACGTCAACGCCAACGCCAACTCCACCAGAATGTCCGAGTCAACGAATAGCGCGCCTTTAGAAGGCCTTATATTTACGTTTTCTGTAAAAATGGCCTCGAGCTAGACTTGTAAAATCTATGGCGGCGCAGCACTTGAGCTGTTTTTCTCTTACTTCCGCGTGTCTCGTCGTACTACTATTCATTCGTTTGTCTTTCTACGGCTTCTCCTTAGGTCTCTCTGTTATCTTCCAACTATCGTCTACGCCTCCCTTGTCCATTGACATCCCCCACGTCCTAACGTTCCTCCCAGACGGCTACCCCTTTGTCTGGCCGGTTCACACCCAAAATCAGGACCGCGATGGCACCTAACGTTGTAGAAACGAGCGCTGATGTCCTTTCCGGCTCTCCCGAGCACAAGAAGCCCAAATTCGACAAAGAAAAGGTGACAGTAGTATTCGTGCTCGGCGGTCCTGGCGCTGGTGCGTCCTCCTCCCATCTGTCGACCACTCATCGTGAAATATGTCCTTCCTGGGTCAGGGAAAGGAACACAGTGCAGCCTTCTCGTCGAAAAGTACAACTTTTCGCACCTCTCCGCTGGTGACATCCTACGCGCTGAGCAGGACCGCCCCAATACTCTGTTAGGCGACCTTATTCGGACACACATCCGAGAGGGCAAGGTTATGCCAATGGAGGTCATGACCAAGTTGCTCGAGGACGCGATGGAAACCGTTCTCGTGTCCAAGACCGGCGAAGGATGGGGAGGCGGAAAAGGTCGCTTCCTCATCGACGGGTTCCCCCGCAAGATGGACCAAGCCCTCAAGTTCGAGGAGAACGTGCGTCTCGCCGATACATGCTCACATCCACAGGATTTCCAACGGTGACGCCATATTTCAGGTGTGCACGTCTTCGTTAGTGCTGTTCTTCACAACGGACGAGGAAACGATGTTGAATCGTCTGCTGGAACGTGGTAAGACTAGTGGTCGAGACGACGATAACATCGAGAGCATCAAGAAACGGTTCGGTGAGTTGCGATATTCTCCTTTGAATGCCGCAGTTTCGTACTTATGTGTGTGTACGAAGTTACTTACAAGGAAACTACGATGCCGGTGGTCGAACACTACGAGAAGATCGGCAAGGTAGCGCAGGTGGGTTCAAGGTCTTTGCAGCTGTTCCTCTTATTAATACATTCACATGGCAGGTGGATAGCTCTCCAGCCGCGAATGAGGTCCATGCTGTCGCCGCCGCCGTCGTGGCTAAGGTCCTCACTTAAATACCAAATGCAGCACCCCAGCCCATTTCAATGTGTTATTTTCTGATCTTCTACAATATATGCCGTGACCGCGCAGGCGCTTTTTCTTGTCCCGATCGTCCCGAAGGCTGCACCAAACCCGGGACCCTTCGTAGCAGTCGCACTCTTCTCATTCACAACACTTTCACAACATGCTGCATTAGGCTGTAACACTACTTTCGCACTAGCGCCATTCCACGCCAACGCCAATGTCAATGCCGCCAAGACTCAAGACGAGCCAGATGTCAACGACTAGCGCACATTTAGAGCACCTCACAACTATCCCTAATACGTCTACTGTTCGTGTCGCGCATAAGAAGCCTTCGAGCCTCGCCTTGTAGATTCGTCGGTGCTCGCTGTTCTCGCCTGTCTCATCACTATCCGTGTCTACGCTTCGCTTTGGACCGACTCTCTGCTATCTCGCAACTACCGTCTACATCCACCACCGGGCAAGGTCATCTTCACGTGCCAGTTCACAGCCCCAATAGGGCCTCGATGGCTCCCAACCTCGTAGAGAAGACCGCTGATCTGCTTCCCGGCTCTCTCAAGCACAAGGGTGAAGCAACTAAGAAACCGAAATTCGACAAAGGAAAGGTGACGGTGGTATTCGTGCTTGGCGGTCCAGGCGCTGGTGCGTCCTCCTTCCCTTCTCCATCAGTTATGTTAGCCGCTGATCGCCAAAATATTATATTTTTTGGGATTAGGAAAAGGAACACAATGCAGCCTTCTCGTCGAGAAGTACAACTTCTCGCATCTCTCCACTGGAGATCTCCTGCGCGCTGAGCAGGACCGCCCGGGCTCTCAGTTTGGCGACCTTATTCGAACGCACATTCATGAAGGAAAGATAGTCCCGATGGAGGTCGTCATCAAGCTGCTCGAGAACGCGATGGATGCCGTTCTCGTTTCCAAGACCGGCGAGGGGTGGGGGAATGGCAAAGGTCGCTTCCTCGTCGACGGGTTCCCCCGCAAGATGGACCAGGCCCTCAAGTTTGAGGAGAGCGTGCGTCGTTCTCACCCGTGCATACAGGTTGTCTAATTATGGGACGATATCTCAGGTGTGCACGTCATCGTTGGTGCTGTTCTTCACGACGGACGAACAAACGATGTTGGATCGTCTGCTGGAACGTGGTAAGACTAGTGGTCGGGACGACGATAACGTTGAAAGTATCAAAAAACGGTTCGGTGAGTCGCGATACTCTCTTGTGAGCACCACGGGTTTGTATTGATCTGTCCCGCGCGAAGTGACTTATAAGGAAACTACGATGCCAGTGATTGAACACTACGAGAAGACCGGCAAGGTAGCGCAGGTGGGTTCAAAGTCTTTGCGGCTGTTCTTGTTACCAATAGACGCGACTTGGCAGGTCGATAGCTCTCGAGCTGTGGACGAGGTCCACGCTGCAACAGTCGTTTTCGTGGCCAAGGTCCTTACTTAGATACCGACTGCTACTTGACAACCTCCCTTTTCAATGTGTCATTGTTTGATCCCATACAATGATATGTAGTCACACATATGTGTCAGGGAACAGCACCCGATGTCACCACCGAATAGATTCACGCGTGTACAGGGCAGCAAACACGGAATTACGAACTCATAGTCCCAGGCCTCACAGTATTCTTTGTTCCGTAAGTACTGTTATCGAAACTCGTGTTCGCTTGAGGGCAGGCATGCTACGCCGCCACTACCAACCGTGACGTTGACACTCGATTCGAAGGTTACCGCGACACCCTAGTCCTAGTACAGGCAACGTAGTACAGTAACGCAGGTTGTTCTCATGTAGGCGTAGGCGCCGATACATCTGCCGAGTCTTCGTTATTCGTTATCGAGGAGTTCAATAGATATGTCCTCAACTCACCGTCGTTCAGGGGAGCGGTCGCCATCTCAAGCAAAGATTTGAAGCTCACACTTCCTTGGACATCCACGCCAAGTGCCTTCGCGTCTTCCCCGAATGCTTCAACGTCGAGCACCATCTGCTGCCTTATCCGTTCCTCGTCTCGCCCATCTTCCTCCTTTGGCCCTCCTCCAAAGAGCGAGAACGGAGTTTTCTTCCCCTTCTTGAGTTTCCTCAGTGACTCTTCCTTCTTTCGCATCGCCGTCACGTAAATGATGTACTTCTGCACTACAGCTTCGAAGACCTCTTCCGCGAACGATTGCATCAGTTCGTCCTTCAGAGAAGCACCAGGACCTGTCCCGGACTCTACCCCGAAGAAGGCGCGAACAGGACGCAGCACACCCAGGACGAAAAAGCTCGGTTCCGATGGTGGACGCTTGTTCGACATGGCACGAAACTGTAGTGGCATGGAGCGTACGGGCTGCAATGCGTCGCTGGCTCGGCGGGTCAAGATTGATATGATCTGCGAGGAGAGCGGGGGAATAAGGGCGGACAAGCCCTGCAGGATACTCCGCAGAGCGTCTACCCGTGACAAATTAGCGTTCTTTTTCTAAGTGAATCTGAGGAACGAAGGGATACATGCCTTCTGCCTGGTCATGCTCCGTGGAAGATTCCTCCCTGAGAGGTGCCAACATCGGGCTGACTTCTTCACGCCACAGCACCCAAGTCTGAGACTGTAATACTTTTGCGTCAGCGATCACCGCTGCGTATTGACGGAGCAGCGCATCGTCGGCGGCCGTTGACTCTGAAGAGCTTCCCTCGGCTTGTGCTGGCGTCGATGAACGTGAGATGTTTTTTGGTGTTTCCCCCGTCGTATGAAGCTGGGTATACGTCAGTAAGTTCCTGAGTTCTAGGGTGTCAGGACATGCCTTTTCGCTAGCTAAGGGGAGGGGCTTGGGATGTGCCAGTGGGATAACTGGGAGACTGTTCTCGATCCACGTACGATACCGACTTAGTATCTGCAACATGAGCTTCCAAAAGCGATGCGCCAGCTGGGGGACGAAGACATTTCTGTCCCAGCAGGCAGTCATCGCCGACCACACTGCAGCCGTCGAGGCCATTACAAATGGGGCGATTTCGGCTGTTCACGTCATTGTCATTGTCTGAACGCCGAATTTGAAACTCAAAGGCGACCAACCTTTCTTCAATTTTGACTCCGGTTCGAGCTTGCATATGGACAAAGCGTCCTCGAGACGCGTCACGATCTCTTTCCACCGTAGCTGGAAGTACACAGGCAGCTGCCATCGTCGCTCGAACGATAGAAACGTCGGGTGCGTGACCATGACACGAATAGCACGCGTGGACGGTGCAAGATATTGGAGCGAGCGGATAAAGGCCTGCGTCGTTTCGTGGTTCTGCGATCGCAGGCCGCGTTAGTACTCTTAGGCCATGAAGTCTGTGCAAATGTACGGTACGCACCCTTCGAAACTCATCTGGGCGCCCCGCTGCGAATAAGGTGTTGCCAAGTTCATCCGTGAGAGCACGCGCGAGCTCAGCCCACACCACATTGGCAAATATCTCGAAGCCTTTTGCGCTAGCCCCATCATCGCCCTCATCTATCGGTTGGACGGTTCTCGCGCTGAGGCGTTCCGCCACGTCCATGATATGTTTCACGTCACGTTCTACGAATGAGAGTATTCCGTTGTACAGAACAGCGAGCGGGTTGTCTGTCTCGTCGAGGCGAGGTGCCGCTGCGAGTGCAACATCGAAAGGGTTCGTGCGTGACGCAAATGCCGTGTATGGTTCGTAGGGGGTCCGCGCGGTGCCGGGGACGGATGCGTTCTCGTGTACTGGGAATGGTGTTCGTGGGAGAGGCAAGGTGTGTGAGGTGTGAAGCGCGCTAGGAAAGATAGTCTAGAGGCAACGAGTGTGAATAATCTTGTCAACAAAGCACACAGAGAGCTGTTGTATGAGCTACCTTTTTGACAAATTCGCGCAAGACATCGCGTCGGAGCACATCTTCTGCATCACGCCAAAGTTGAAGCGCATCGTATGTTCGCAAGCATTCAGTCAGATCGGCCATGCGTTTCGCTTTGTCACCTTCAGGGAGTTTTCCCGTACTCAGCGCAGTCGCGGTGTCGGAGAAGAGATGATCGAGGTCTGATGAAATGGTTGATTGTATGCGACTGATGCGCTATGGGGATCGAGCAGTCAGGCAGAAGGAATTGGAGCGAAAAGACAGCCCACAAACCCATTGGATCTCGTCAACAAAAGCAGACCTCGTGTCGGTTTGCGCTTTGGTGACATGATATAGCAGGTGCGTATATTCCGCTGCAACACGAACGAGATGTTTTGCGCGGTTCCCTCGTGGTCTTAGTCAACTAGGTATGAGTAAGTGGGCGGTCTGGACAAGGGCAACCGTACCGATCGTCGCTGTCTTCACTCGGTCCGCCAAGAGATTTCAAGGGAAGGGTCCTGAGCTCAGGAGACGACGGCCCATCTGGTGACGCTATTAATAGTAGCGATTCGAGGCGAGTAACAGACTCTGAAATTTTGAGAAGCAAGTGCAGATAGGTCTATGAAGAGGACATTAATACGGATCATGAATATATACAGTGGGCCCACCTTCTCATCACGAAGGTCAGACCTCTTTTTAAGCTTGCTCTGAACAGCGTCCTGTACCAGAGAGAGATGTTGTTGCGATTCCTATCAGGTTCTGTTGGCTAAGCGGTACATGGCAAGATAATGGCGAAACGCACGAGAATTTGCAACTTGAGATCTCCCAATGGCCATTTCAATCGTTCCAACCTCGTTCCTTCTCCTCTTAGGTCCGTACTGAGGCTTATAAATGCCTCATAATCGTCATTGATGAGCTGTACAAGCTCTTCTTTGAGGACTGCAAGGTAATCTCGCAATTCGGTTCGTAGCTCGGGTAGGGACGTGTGAACGCGTGAGAGGAGGAACTCCTCTACGTTGAAATGACTTGCAGTGAAGAAGGGATTGGTATGGGCGAGCGGGGGATAGAGAGGGAGGTCATGAGCTGGTGTGTCAAGAGAGTGCTCGCGTGCCTCAAGTTCGTTGGCAAGCCGCTCGAGCTCAAAAGGGTCACGAGAGGTGCTCATCTGCGCTTCATGAAAAGAAGAGGCTATGGATGTACTAAGTGACACGACCGAGGTACACCCAAACTCGGCAGCCGCTGGCCTTACACTCACAACTGTAGCCTCTTCTTGCACCTTGCTTGGCAAGGCGTCCAAACTTCTCATACCATGTGCAAACACCGGGCGGCGTGTGAGTGTGAGTGTGAGCACGGGGTTCGGCTCAAAAGCAAACCCACCTTTTAAAATGTCGATGTATTCCCCAACAGGCAACCCCTTGCATCTCGACAATGGCGGCAATGATACAGAATGCTAACGCTCGTACTACTACTGTAATAGTGCATCTCTGGACTATCACCTCACTCAACCCTGGGCTTCTTTACATGGCGGCATGTTTCTCCATAACCCCCTATCACGTCTTTCCGACGCTGGGACACCCTGTTTCGCCATCTTTCAGTGTGTGGGCCACGTGGGAGACCGGTGCAGCGGGAACTTGAATGTTGTGCCATTCAAGCAGTGTCGGTCGCTGCTGGGGATCATTCGCCACCAGCTGGTCCGCAAACTTCCATATGCGGTTGTCTCCTTTCCCAACAAGGATATGACGCAGAAGAACACGCCCGCATGACCATCTATCGGCCTTGATGGGGCTATACATCGGTGTGTGTTCGTCTTGCGTTCCCTTTTCAGGTGCTGTCCAGCCCTTCGTGCCGTGATATTGGTTAACCCTCGTGTTTTCATCTTGAAACTCGGATAGCACCGCCGAAGTCGATTATTTGCAGGTGAAAGTCGTCGTCGCAAACAAGATTGTCAGGCTTGATGTCTCGATGGGCAATTTTGTGCTCGTGAAGATATGCAAGTCCCTTGATCAGGCCCCACCCGAGATGGACACGACCGGAGACGGTGGCACTGCGCATGAGTTGTTTGTCGCAAATAGAGTTCAGGTTCGGTAAAATGAGCCACTCTCTGGTGATCGCAGGGACAGCTTCGATCAACGAGATGACGTGCGGAGACTGTGGCCGCTTCGTCTGGAGGTACTCAAAGATGTTGAGCTCGTTCGATCGCTCGCGAACATACTTTGCGATCAATTCAGTCTTGTTTGGGTCGCTCCGTCGATAAACCGTGCGGAGGTGAGGCGGGAGCTACAAGGCAACGGTCAGCGTAGCGTCGCGGATGAAGAAATGGTTTCTATCTCAAACCTTGTCGATCAATTCCCAAGTGGCGCCATCCGTCTCAAAGACATTCGGAACCACTTTATAACCGCCGAGTCTGAGTTGTTCATCTGCCCCTGTAGTATCCCCACCCATCTGACGAATACTGGATCCAGGTTGGCTTCCTCCATCATTGCTGGGGAGAGGGCGGTTCGAGTTTGCAAATGATGGCAAGCATAATCGTCTCACACTGTCCGTGAGCTCCTTGACTTTTGTTTGTGTGTCTAGTAGTCAAGCAACATTACCGTTAGAGTGAGCGGCCCGTAATGCCACTCATCCACACCCGTCGCAACGAATGCACCCCACGGTTCCGGTACTTGTTTCAAAACCGACCCGGCGTCCTCTGTACTGTCAAATCCCGCAAACACGCAGCTTCCGGTGCCACTCATAAAAGCAGGAGAGAACTGGCCGAGCCAACGCACAGCTGCGGCGATGGAGGGATAGAATGCCTCTGCGACAGGCTGTAAGTCGTTCCGTGTCTTTGCCGTTCTGTTCTCGTAGTCCTCGCGGGAGATGCGGGTGCAGACCGCACGAGATCAGGGCGCGGGAATACGGGCCAGTGAGCGCGCAGACGGACGGGTAGTAGATGACGAGGAACGCAACAGGAAGATTCAAGGAGGCCGAGCAGAGTAGCAAAGAGGCCAAGCAGAATTCGCAACACCCGCCCACCCGGCGGTAGGCCAACCACCCACCCACACCCCACGACTCGTTAAGAAATGAAGGGGACCGGTCGATGAAGCACACGCGGAGGAGAGAGGTTTAGAGAGGGGGAGGAACCGAGTACACACAAAATCGACACGCAAGGCGCAGCACGGCGCACAAGGCTTAACACACTCAACCCTTTCCCAACAAATCCCGACACCACTGCCCTTCACCATGGCGCCATGCAGCGCGCCCCGGCACTCTCGACACTTAGCAAATCGCAAAGTCGCGCCACCCAGGCACGAGGAGGTGTTCTAATGTAAAAGGAGAGCTCATATACTGGAGAGGCAGAGACATAAAGTAGACGACGTGTTGTAAAAGTGCCACATAGGGTAATGCACCCCAAGGCGCACTCTAATGGAATCCAAAAAAAAAAAAAAAAAGATGACGAGGAACACGCGATGGGGCAGCGCGATAGGCGTGAGGACTTCGCCGGTGCCTTCGGCCCATGCAGATCCCGCGATCGTCATGGCGGGTATGTCAGCGCCGAAACGTCCTCTGATAGTGGCGGGCCCTGTGCGTGAGAGACCAATGTCCCAGAGTTGGTTGAGCACGACGAGGGTCGCGGCGGCATTGGCGCTTCCGCCACTGAGGCCGCCCGCCGACCGGGATGCGCTTACTCAAGATGATATCGGCGCCGTTGTTTTGCGTGTTGGACGCTTCTTGCTTGCAGGGTGCGAGCTGCGTGGAGCAGAGGTTATTCGGAGCGTCGAGATCTGGTGGTTGCGTCGATCAGGGAGAGCGAGTAGTCGTGGATGCAGGCAGGACAGGGTGAATTTGTCATCGTCGCATGGAGTGATGTGGAGTTCGTCGACTCGGAAACCATTCGACCCCATCGAGGCCAGCACACAACTGAAGGAATACGTCTCCAACTGGCCGCAGTAGATTATACGTGTTCAATCGCTTCCGTGATTTGCTCGTACATTGGCAACAGCTCTCCTAACCAAAATTAACCCCACATGTACCAGAAGAAGACCCAGATTGAAGGAGACATCATGGATTATCAGAAAGTACAGCCCGACGTACCGGGTGAACGTTATGCATTCTTTCTCCGTCACGGTCTCCCTTCTCACATGTTTGACTAGGTTCGGGTTG
>WITN01001621.1:0-15215 GCA_015025155.1 Lactarius quietus | reverse complement strand
TCTCAGTGACAGTAAACCCTGACCTTTGCCGCATCCGTTGACGGATAGAGCGAATTCGTACAATCACCCTTGCAATCACCGGCAGTAAGATTCGGGACTACATATTTCCTGCTAGAATACAACCATCTTGAGCTTGTAAGGCGATTTCAATTCAAAAGAATTCAGAGTCGACCGGTGATTACCTCTAGCAGTAGGAGCGCCAAGGCTAGAACTCCAGAACGATCACCTCACCGCGATCACCAGAGCGGATCGGTCGAACCATCAAAGCGCAAGAGAAACGAACACAATACACAAATGCCACGTAGCAGGCCAGAAACCGAAACACTTGAGAAGAAAACTAAATGACCCCTATGCGAAGACGCAGAAATCCAGACCTGGGGCTGATGCGGCTTGGAAATGGTCCCGCGCGGGTCGATCGGTACATCCACGGCCTTATAACGGCCTTGTAATTGTAAAGACAAGAGTAGCATCTTCGAATTCCATAGAGCATTCCGTCAGCGATTGGCCGCCGCATATAAACAGCACGCGTAGAGACCGGCGATGGAAACGAACATACGATGCTGAGCGGCTCGAGAGAAATGATATTTGAGATTCCCAAAGAGGATATTTGATTTGGCGAGCTATTACGTTGGAGCGAGTGAGTATATGCGGTCATGACGTCCGCGTCGCTAGTCGCTCCACAAGACATCACACTCCACCTCGACCCCCCTATTGCTGGATCCCCTCCACACTCGATCTCCAATACAATGTCTTTCGTCAAACTCAGCATATTCGGCACTTCCTTCGAGGTAAATCGCCTCGGATTCCTCGTTTCTTGTCTCACTCCTCTATCCATCCAGGTCACTACAAGATATGTCGATCTACAACCCGTCGGCATGGGTCCGTCATTTTCACCATTTTCACTCTCCGAGCGCTGTTTTAACCCTTAATGCAGGCGCATTCGGGCTGGTATGGTACGCCTTCTCGTTTCCGGCTTGCTCTTCCTCCGCCGACTCCATATCGACGCATACATCCATGCAGCTCTGCGAAGGATCAACTGACAGGCGCGTCTGTCGCTATAAAGAAAATTATGAAGCCCTTCAGCACTCCCGTCCTATCGAAGCGCACCTATCGCGAGCTTAAGCTCCTCAAGCACATCCAGCACGAAAATGTGAGTCTCTGCATCTTCACCTCTTCCTTCCCATTTCACCAAACCTGTTCCGTTTTCTTACCAGATCATCAGCCTCAGCGATGTCTTCATCTCTCCGTTGGAGGATATGTACGTCGAGCTCCTCCCCTCCACCCAACTCCCGATCATGCTTGTCTCGCGTGCTCACGCATCAATCTTATCAGCTATTTCGTCACTGAACTCCTCGGCACTGATCTTCACCGACTACTTACGTCCCGACCATTAGAAAAGCAGTTTATTCAGTACTTTCTATACCAGATCTTGGTACGCCTACCCTGTCAATATCCATCCTTCACGCCGTCCTTATTCTCCTACTCAGCGCGGGCTCAAATATGTGCATTCAGCAGGTGTCGTCCATCGCGATCTCGTGAGAGCCTACTTTCCATTCGTCTTATCTCCCTCATTTTTCGCCTTTAGAAACCAAGCAACATCCTCGTCAATGAAAACTGCGATTTAAAGGCGCGGTCGCATTCCCTATCTGGCACTCCGAAGCTGACAACTCTGTAACTTAGATCTGCGATTTTGGTCTTGCCCGAATACAGGACCCGCAGATGACGGGATACGTGTCGACTCGTTATTATCGGGCCCCCGAGATCATGCTTACGTGGCAAAAGTACGACGTCGCCGTAGATATCTGGAGTACAGGGTGCATCTTTGCCGAGATGCTCGAGGGAAAGCCTCTCTTCCCTGGAAAGGATCGTACGTTTTCATTTTCATTTAAAAAACTTCCCGTCTCTGAGTTGGTTGCGCACTGGCAGACGTGAATCAATTCTCTATCATTACTGAACTGCTCGGCACCCCACCCGACGACGTAATCGAGACAATTTGCAGCGAAAACGTATGCATACCCTACGCCCTATGTTCGCTCGTGTACTTATCGGTGGCGTGGCTTAGACTCTCCGCTTCGTGCAGAGCCTGCCGAAGCGGCAGCGGGTGCCATTTAGCGAGAAGTTACGGTGCAATGACGAGAGTGCGCTAGATCTACTCGAAAAGATGCTTGTGTTCGATCCGCGCAAGCGAATCAACGCTAGCGAGTGTCTTTCCCACGAGTACGTTTCACCATACCACGACCCAACGGACGAGCCCGTTGCCGCAGAGAAGTTTGATTGGAGCTTCAACGACGCCGATCTTCCGGTCGATTCATGGAAAGTGATGATGTACGCGGAGATCCTCGGTACGTACCTTCTCTCAGCTACGTGGGTCATGTTCGTGTACCAATTTGGGGATCTTAAGAATTCCATGAAGTGACGACAGACCCAAATGTGCCCAATGGAACCGTCCCAGAAGGCGCGCTTGCAGTTTCGGAAGACCGCTTGGTGAACGCTGTTACCGATAACGCTGCGGGTTCCGTGCCGAGCGGGGCTTCAGCAACTAGTACTGCTCCCATTGGTACTACTACTACGACCACGACCACGACCACTACGACCACGGCTACCACAGAGCCCCCATCATATGCCGCAGTGGCTACGGTACCTGTAACAGCAACCAACTAGCGCCACTGCGTGGCAATTAAGACAAGAACAAGGGATATCCTGTACGTATGTAATCGTGCAATGCGATGTTTGTATGCTATAAGGCTGGCGGGTACACGATAGTCAATGCCATTTTTCTTTCTTTTCTCTCTCCGTTTTTTTATTAGGACAATGACTGTCTTCTGGGGCCAGTGTAGAGGAGTAGATTGCTTGTGAGGTGCGTACGATACACGGTAAATACATGTATAATAATCTACGCCACGAATCCTCGGTTGGGCGCACCGTGGAGATGACGCGGGTATCGATTGTTGTAGCCTTTGTCATGTAATACACGCACATGATGGACTCATGTCAGTCGATCAACACACAGCTAATAGCAGCGCACTTAGCCCGCGCATGTCTATGGAAGGCTATGCTCAGCCCCTTTTGTTCCATTGTCTGGTGGGAAGCGCCTGTAAAAGGTATCTGGTTGACTTGAGAAAGCGCAAAAAGAAGTAGTAGCCCACCGCGAGGGTCGAACTCGCAGCCTTCAGATTACAAGTGAGCGTAATCAACACCCGCCTAAGAGTCTGACGCTCTATCCGATTGAGCTAGGCGGGCACTGACCTTCGATTGGTATGCGAAAGCTATCATCTGCGAAGGCTTGACTGCAATGACGATGTAGACCGGCCCGGATTCAGCTTCCGTCGATCACAAATTAGACGGGCCGGTGTTCCTGCGGCCACTTTAAATAAAGGACGTTTGGACCTTCTAACCAGACCGACATGCCATCGGGTGCAGATACAACCCCGAAGACGCGACGCCCGACTGCGTTTGAAGTGAGCTTCCCTAATGAGCATGACGATGACCCAGAAGACGAAGACGAGAAGGACGCGGTCGATGAGGGCCCGGTGGACGATGTGCAGCTTTCTCGGCAAGGCAAACGGAAGCACGATTCTACTGCAGGATCTGACATTCGTGTGGGTTTTTGTTCACGTCTTGCCTGGTTTTTATGCCACTCACTTCGGGTGGGAATTGTAGCCAGCGAAACGCCGCAGCCAACACGCTCCATCTGGATCCATCGAGGAGAATGAGGAGAAGGAGAAGTATTATATCCCGCGTCCGGACGAACTCCCTGAGTCCGCCTCAGGCATAGCCTTCCTCCTCGGCGAAGAGGACGCGCCAAACGCGTCAGACGCGGGGGTCGAGGGGGACAAAAAGCCTGTACGCGTGCTACACGATTGGACCATCTTTGACGCGCGCCCGCGTCCAAAGAAGCAGGGAGACCTCGCGCTTCCCATGCTCCCACTCGACGCCCTCGAGACGTCCTCATCTGGGTGCGCGCCCGAAGGCGCTGGTATAGCTGCACCACTGTTCGAGAACGACGAGGATGCCGGGCAGGAAGATGATGGCGATTACGACGACGATGAGGAGGGTGAGGAAGGCGCGAAGGCCGTGTCGGTACGCTTGAGACTGGGCGCGCTGCTGCGGTACACAATCGACTATACCAAGCGTGACGAGTACGCCTACCTCTTTGGTTCTCCTGCGCGTTTCTCATTTATCGGTTGCAGCCCGATATTCATCGAGACTACCGCGGCGTGGTACATCCTTGGACTGCCCTCGCGTGATTATCGCGCGTACTACGCGCCGTTCTTCCGCGCGCACAAGATCGCACAGGCGCTCGTATGTGCGCTTATCAGCGATGCACACATGTCGCTCGAGGCGTTTATCAGCGATCTCGAGGCCGGCGCTTGCACGGCGATGGTGCTGGGCAACGTCGGCACGTGTACCCCGAGCGACTTACAGGATGCCGTACGTTTTAAATTGCCTGCCTTTACGACATGAAGGCTAAAGTTATCTTGACGTCTGGCTAGATCCCCGCGATTCACGCGGCCCTGGACACGCTCGACGAGTCCACCTATCGCACCCTGCGCGATACCCCGCTCCTCCAACTCGTCCTCAATGCTTCCGGCACGATAAGAGGCGCCGCTTCTCTACTACCTCTGCGGCGTGTGCGGGCGCCCCAGGACCAAGGTCCACGCGTATCCCTGCGCAGCGCCCCGTTCCGTCTCCTCCCATCGACCATGGGGAACCTCGACCTCGCAGTTTTGCGTCCCGAGAATCAACGCCCGACGCACGTTACGCCACGCATCGCCGAGCTCGCTGCGGGCCTGTTCCGCGAACAACTCATTGTTCTTGGTCGGCGGTCGTCGGCGGTGACGCAGAGGCGCGCAGGGGGCTGGGGTGGGAATGCCAAGGATGAGCGGAGCTGCTTGCTACGCGCGATCGCGATGGCGCTGTGTCCTGAGGGTACGCAGAGCATCGAGGCGCCTACAAGCTGGCGCTTGCATCCGCGCCAGCCGTTCATGCGCCGTGTCGGGCTGGTGGATATACGTGGGCTGGTTCCTAAGGCGTTTTTCGAGGTACGTGGGCTTGTGCAAGATCCCGATTGATTGGTGCAGACGCACTTCGTATAGGTCGGGGACGTCGTTATCGTGCCTATTGGCGAGGACAACGCTAAGCGGGGGCACGAACCCGCTACACTGCCGCCAAAGCCAGAGGCAACGCCACGTGACTCGCGACTCGCGGATTACTTCTGGTGCGTACGCGTTTTTCCCTGACGTTCTGTATGTGATGAGCTTGGCTGAGGGCAGGTTCGGTCGTATCGTGCATATCAATGGCGAGGACGAACGCGTGCACTTGCAGTGGTTCGACCACGCTCCCAACACGTTCCTCGACGACATCGCCGACCCACGCGAGTTGTACCTCACGCCGCTCTGCGACACGCTGCCCCTCGTCGCGCTCTGCGGCACCGTGCCCGTCGAAGATTTCTCTGCGCGCGCATCGGTCCCGGATGACTACGAAGGGTACTTCTTCCGCTTCGTATACGACAAGACAGACGCGTCGTTTACGGAGCCGCTGTCCACTCCGCCGCCCACGGACCCGCCGCATAACTGCGCAGTCTGTGCGCGCCGCGAGGAGGAACAGATTGAGGCGCATGGGCGCGTCGTGCGCCGTGCTGGTGGTGTCATAGGCGTTGCTGTTCACGGCACGACGTTCCACATTGGAGACTTTGCGCTCGTGCGCGCCGATGCGGGCCCTTCGCGCATCGCGCAGCTCGTCGGTGTGTTCTCGAGTGATCCGGTTTGGGTAAAGCTGCAGTTGCTGGGACGCGTGTCCGACCTCGCGGACATATTACCGCCCGACGAGCTCCGCGACGAGGTACGCGTTCCCCCCGGCGCATGCCTGCCTGCCTATTCGTTCTGAGTGCCTGCTTGCAGCGCCATTTGTTCTTCACGAACGAGTTCGAGGAGGCGCCGGTAGAGCATCTGCTCGAGCAATGCTATGTCCTGCATCATGACCTCATCTTCGACATGGAGCTCTGGGCTACCCTCGGCCCAGCACACTTCTACTATCGCTACCGCTTCGCGCTGCGCAAGCCTAAATCGTGGGACGAGCGTGTGCCGCTTGAGGAGGACGCGGGTATCGGGTGCGAGACGTGCGCGTATGCGCTACAGGCGCGCCTCGCGGAAGTCGTCGCGTTCGAGGAGGAATCGCAGGCGTCCAAGTTGCGCGTGCTAGATGTGTTCGCGGGCGCGGGAGCGATGAGCCTTGGTATGGAGAGCGGCATGAACGGGATGAAGACGACGTATGCGATCGAAATTGCGCCCAGTGCAGCGCGGACATTCCGGTGCGCCTTCCTCCTGTTTTTTTTTCACTTTACTTGTGTTTTTCATCTTTGGTTTGGCAGACGGAATTCTCCGGGAACGATCGTATACAACCAGTGCGCGAACGAGGTGCTGCGGTATGCGATTAAGAAGCACCGCGGTTTGCTTGCGGACGACGAAGTGCCGAAGGACATCTATGATGACTCGCGCCTGCCGTCGCCCCCACGGCCAGGCGATATCGACGTGATCGTAGCCGGCTTTCCCTGGTGCGTGTCGCGGGCCATACTACCACTGCCCGCTGACGCGCATAGGGCCCACCGATCAGCCAACCTCACTCGCAGCTGAACATGTTCCAAAAGGCAAACGACGTAAAGAGTAATCTCATACTAAACCTGCTCTCCTGGGTCGACTTTCTAGAACCTGCGTATTGCGTATTCGAGAACGTGCGCGGGTTCCTCAGCTATAATCTTCGTGCCGTGCAGCTCGACGAGCATCGCACCGCGGGTGGGATCACCATGGGCGGCCTCAAGTTCCTCGTACACGCCATGCTCGCAATGAAGTACGTGCATTTACCCCCACACATACCAAAGCACTCATGGCCCTCCGCAGCTACCAAGTCCGCTTCTGCCTGCTTCAGGCAGCGCACTACGGCACGCCACAGACGCGCGTACGCTTCTTCCTCCTCGCAGCCCGACACGGACATCCTCTCCCAGCTGCACCACAGCCCACACACGATTTCCCGCCTACGAACCGTCTCGAAGTCCGTTTCCCGAATGGAGATATCGCGCGTGCCGTACGGGCCGAACCTGGCACCGCGCCGTTCCGCTTCGTCTCGATCGACGACGCCATCAGCGATCTCCCGCGTTTTGACTGGTGTGTTCCCAACCCCTGGACTGTGATTTGGCTAACGCGCCGCGGGGATGCAGGACGAACCCGAGCTTGCGTCGCTTGTCGGCGCAGAAACGTGCTGAGGCGCGCGAGCGCGCACAGAGCATTCCGTCGTTGGTATGTGATCAGGCGAAGAAACGTATTGGCTTCGAGGGACCCGTCTCGGGCCTTGCGCTACGCTATCACCATCCGCCGCGTACGTCGTTTCAGGCGTGGTGTCGTCGGAGACGTACGGAGGACCTGCAGCATTTCACGCGGGCGCTGAAGCCCGCTACTGTCGAACGGTGAGCGGACTTGCATGCGTTTACGTGGGATTTAATTTATTGGTGGGTCATTTTAGTGTCATTAATATACCACTGATTGCCCGCGCGGACTATCGATGTGCGTGCTTATTTTATACTTTTTCCGTACCGTCTGAGTCTTTGTCCGCAGCATTGGAGAAGGAGCATTGGGAATGGCAATTCTCAGACCCTGCCTCTGCGATCGCAAGGAAGGGCTTCCGACCAGGTACGAGCACGTCTGGCACTTCCTCGGAAAAACTTGATCTGCTCTCTTTCAAGGACTCTACGGGCGACTGGATAAGGACTACGTCTTCCAGACGACGGTGACAAACGTCGAGCCGACCGCCAAGCAGTCCCGCGTTTTGAATCCCTACGTACGCGAGCATATCTTCTTTCCCTGACTACTTATCTTCTGTCCCGCAGTGCCATCGCATGGTCACCGTGCGAGAACTGGCGCGCTCGCAAGGTTTCCCTGATTCGTTTGTTTTCCATTCGCTCAACGATGACGTCGTGACGGTGCGCCGAACAACCTCCTTCAGTCGGCCTTGACGTGTATTCATTTTCTCCCCTTTAGATGCATAGGCAAATCGGAAACGCGGTTCCTTGGCCCGTTTCTGCTGCGATCGGACGTGAGCTGCGCGAGGCGCGGCTTAAAAAATGGCGCAAGGACCGGCAGCGGGATGCCATGGTCATTGGATAACCTGGCTACCCTTCTCTAATGCTTCACTATAAAATGCGGGACTTTTGGATCATAGACCTCACAAATTATACCCGATACCTTAGTACACATCCCTCACTGTTGCGGAAAATTCATATATACATTATACTATTCAGCCTATTGGTGCTAGGCGGCCTCTTCAATGTCCACCAGCTCCCTGCCCTCTTCCACCATCTCGCCCTTCGCGCACCCAACAGCCCTAACAACCCCATCTTTCGGCGCACGTAATACCGTCTCCGTTTTCATACTCTCCAACACAACGACCGCTTGTCCCATCTCCACACGCTGTCCAACCTCCACACGTACCTCAACAACGAGACTCGGCATCGGCGCGCGCAACGCGCCAGCCGCCGCCGTGCTCGCGTCCGCAGTCAATTCCTCAGCCCATGCCGGCGCGCGCCGAACGATTGTCGTCGCCGCGCGCGTCCCGCTGAAGATGTGCAGCCGCTCGGCACCAGCTGCGCCATGAGGCTGCGGCACGATCGTGGCGCGGATCAGTGCGCCCGCGAGCGTCGCGGTGAGCGACGTCGGGCTGGCGAGCTCGGCCGACACGCCGTGGAAGTTCGTAGTCGGCGTAGTGATGTCGTATACTACGCTGCCGTTGCTTGGACCTGCGCGCGTGGAGATGTGCACGGAGACGGACGTGCCGGTCTCGGTTTCGAGCTGTATAGTCCGCGTGTGGACGTCGCCGCCGAAGCGCCGTGCGGCTAGGCGGACCCATGGTGATGCGTTCGGTGGTGAGGGTGGTTGGTCGCGGAGGGCTATGAAGAGTGCTGCTTGAGCTAGGAGCTCAGCGGGGGGCTCGGCGAGAGGCGGGAGTAGCTCGCCACGGTGTCTCTGGGGAGTTTGTTCAAAATAAGGCCTGGGAGAGGTAGGGAAATAGTACCGGAATGAAGCCTGTATCCACGTCGGCTGCAATGAAGGCCGGGTGGCCCGCAAGCGCACGAAGGAACGCAATGTTCGTCGACACGCCGACGACCTGATACTCTTCGAGTGTTACCCGAAGCGCCCGAAGCGCCTCCGTGCGATCTGAGCCGTGCACGACGAGTTTGGCGATCATCGGGTCATAAAAGACGCCGATCTGAGCGCCAGTGCAGAAGCCCTGCTCAACACGCACGGTGGGTGTACCGGACACCGTCGATGCTGGCGGAGCAAAGACGTGGGTTGGGACTGGGGTCGAGAGATGGACTAGGCGGCCTGAGTCGGGTAGGAAGTCGTTGCGTGGGTTCTCGGCGTATATGCGTGCCTCGAAGGAGTGGCCAACCATAGGGATCTTGGATTGGGTAAGTGGTAAAGGATTACCAGCAGCAACCTGGCAGGCCGAACGTGACTTTACGAAAAGAACAGCGGTTGCTGTGCGTACCTCAAGCTGCCATTCTACAAGGTCAAGGCCCGTGATCATCTCCGTGACCGGGTGCTCAACCTGCAATCGCGTGTTCCTGGAAGACGAGTGCTTAGCTCAGACGAAATTGCCTCCAGAATACGCCCATACATCTCCATAAAATAGAACCTGTCCGTATCTTTATCAAAGATGAATTCAACGGTCCCAGCACCAACATAATTGACAGCTTTTGCCGCGGCAACCGCCTTGGCACCAAGATCTGCGCGTAACTCGGGTGACAACCCTGGCGCGGGCGCCTCCTCAATGATCTTCTGATTTCGCCTCTGCACAGAGCAGTCTCGCTCCCAAAGAGATACCGTGCTTCCTGCGGTGTCGGCAAAGACCTGGACCTCGACATGTCTTGGTCGCTCGATGAACTTTTCCACCAGGACATCAGCATTTCCGAACCCCTTGAGCGCCTCACGCTGCGCAGATTCTAGCGCATCCAAATATGTAGAACCACTATGGACAGTGCGCATGCCTTTACCGCCGCCACCATGGACGGCCTTGATGAGTACGGGAAAACCTTGGCAGTCGAGCAAAGTGAGGCCATTTCAGAATAGGTAGAAGACGCATTAAGCACCTATTTTTTCCGCCTCTGAGAGAAGATGTTGTGGATCTTGGTTGGCGCCATGATATCCGGGAACACATGGCACGCCGGCGTCTATAAAGTCAAGAATCGCAAGTGGGGTCTAACAATCAGCCGTTTTGGTAGCATAGCAGGACAAGATGCCATACTTGTCATGATCGTCTTGGATTCGCTGAGAAAGAAATGAGCTTTCATAGTAAGATGAAACGTGTGTATCACCTCTTGGATCCCATACTGACGATTGCACTTGCAGGAGGGCCAATGAAAGTGATGCCTGCCTTGGCTAATTGCTCCGCAAAATTTGCATTCTCGCTGAGAAAGCCATACCTGAAATGGGGTCATTAGTACTCCAGATACGACATTGACTCAATGAACCCAACCCGGGATGTACTGCCTGCAGAGAAATGAGTATATGCGCCCTGATAGATGGTACATACGGACCTGGGCACCACTCCGATGACACACCTCGATGATCTTGTCTATCCTTAGCTGCGAGAGTTGTTTATAGACGCAAGACCACACCAAGTTGATGCACACTCACATAGCTCTCAGAGGATGGTGCGGGTCCTATACAGAATGCTTCATCTGCCTGAAAACACAGTCGGTTGGCTGGGCGTCGAGAAAAATCACCAACACCCCACCATCTTTACGTGAAGGGAATCCGCGTCGACTTCGCTGTATATAGCCACCGTGCGAATCCCGAGTTTCTTCGCGGTGCGAATGACTCGACACGCAATTTCCCCTCTAGAACACAATAAGAACTAGTCGCACCGAGGTAGTTCCTTCTCACCTATTCGCTATGAGTATCTTGTCGAAATGAGGCTTTCGGACGGGAAACGACTCTGTATATGCGCCTAATTAATCGTCGGTACCTATCGAAATGCTCTATGTACGCACCTGAAGGTGTAGCAAACCCTCGCACTCCAAATGTTGGTCCCACATTCTGCCGCTCTGAACGCGGTGATACTGTCCGCGCCGCACTGAAGACTACTTGGGAGGTGGTTGCTGGCAAACGTAGGCGGTTAGAGCGCTGTACCACGCGAGAGATTAAACGTGCGTTGGCAGTCGCAGTATTTCGCGAGGGAATCATAGGGTTGGGGAAGAGATGCTTAGGTCCGTCCGCTCGTTAAGTACTCGGTTCGAAGCTCCGGGAGAGGTCAGGTGATCGAGTTCCACCTTCTTACGGCCCGGTTTGCCGGGAACGTGAGACGATATTTTGGGCTCTGATTGTAGTGCTCGGTGATTATTACTTCCGGCCCTCGCCCGAGCATCATCGCATCTTCTCCTGAGCGCGCACTCATATACCCTTCTCCTGACACCATCGCTTACTGATACATGCGTTCCGCGACTCGAGTAGACTCACTCGACCAGTACTTTGACGTCAACGAGTAGCTATTCTTCATTGTTTCTGTCTACTGGTTACTCACCAACTCATTCGTTCAGTCCATGGCAGTTCACTGGTATGATTTTCTCCGTCCACAGCCTATTTTTATGTCTCACCTTGACGACTAGTTCTCCGGTCCCGGAACATGGGCATGTTGCGCCCAGAAAGGTCCTGGAGGCCGATCATCACCTTGGAAGTCGACGGTCAGCATAAGCACGAAGTCATGCTCGGCGTCGACGGCCAGAACCCAAATCAGCGAGAGACAACGCTACTGTATGTTCACTCCTCGTGCTCCTGGCTGGTTGTCTGACATCCTACAGTCATCAAGCGCACCACCAAACGCAAATTAAGCTAGACGTCTGGCATAAGTCACAGAGTAAAGCTAAAAGTCGGAAGCGTCGTCACCTCGTGGCGTCCGCCTCAACGGCCCTTGGCGATGCCATCAAGAAGCAGGGTACAGAACCATGTGCGCTCTCCCTTGCTCCGTTCACGTGCTGTGCTTACACAGCCTTTAGATATAGAGCTTCGCCTCTCCGGCATCCCCGCTGCGCGAAGAAAATCTGTAGCACAAAAACACCAACCCTGCGCCTCTATCCTCATCCGCCTACGACCGCCGCAGTCGGCCATGTCGTCCCCGATCGAACACGACCACGACTCTGACAATATCTCGTTAGCTAGTTCGGGTGAGTGTAGATCATATCGCCTGTAGTCAATGTCTCACTGTCACATTACTAGGGGACAAGGACCCTTCTGATACGTTGGTTACACCCACAACAGGGGAGTGCGAAGACGCACCGCCATGGGCCAGCGCGATCTCCGAAGAACTGTCCTCCGGACTCCGCCGGCGCAAGAAAGTCAAAGGTTACTGTATGGATTCTGAGGATGACCGCTCTGGAGAGTCCGATTTCCCCTTCAGCGGCAGCGAGGCAGAAGATACCAAAGACTGTGACGTTTGGGAACCCCCAATACCATACGACGAATCTTCGGATACCTACCCCGATTCCCTCAAGATTCACGCGCCTTCAACGATATCCATCATATTTCCTTCCCTACTTCCAACAAATTACGTCTCTGACAACATTTCTGTTTCGTCTGGAATATCGCTTGCTTCAAGTACATTCGACACTTTGACGTATCACCGGGAGCTACGTGAAGCAGAGCACGACGCTCATTATGACCGGATCATCATCAAGCTAGCACAGGAGTGGTACTATGTGGGCGCATCAGTAAGCACGATCGTCCTTCCGGTGAGATGCCGAAGCTTATATATCTACACAGTTACTATCCGTCGCTGCGTGAGTGTTTTTTTCCGAATAGCGTAATGTGCTGACGTGACTGCTACACAGCGTCGACACCAGCGTGTTTGGCTTCTCATCTGGCGACCTCTTCCAAGTCGACAGTTTCGCCAAGCGCGTGCTGATAATTTCGAGCGTAGCCGCCGCAATCGGGCTCTTCGTCGACGTCTGGTTCATATTTGCCTACTCGGGCGCTGACGTGCGCAAGTTCCAGGTAGAGCACGTTCTCACGCATCCCACAAACAAAAACCTGACCCCAACCTTTCCAAGTCTCTCGCACTAGATCTCTACGGCTCATACTTCTTCTTCGCCCTCTCATCGCGTCTGCCACTGGTATCGCTCTTCGTCTCCGTCCTAGCGCTCGTAGCCTTCCTCGGCGCAGTCGCATGGGCCGCCTGGCCCGCAGCCGTACTCGTCATGTGCGTGCTTGCTGGCCTCCTCGTCAGCCTCCAGTTTATCGTGTATGGATGCCACCGTATCGCCCTGGGCTTTGCGTGGATCCTGCGTGGTACGTGGCTTGGCTTGTGCTACGTTTCACGCCGCGTACGCGCGGTATTTGTGCGCGGTGCAGATGTGCAGGGAGAGCTGCACGCATACCCGCCGACGGCGCAGGTCGTCGCGCGCCCGGTATCTGCGCGCGTTCATCCCGGTCCGAGGAACACGGTATGAGATGAAGTTGGTAGATGCGAACGCATAGGTAGACGGACGTTGAGGACTCTCTCGCAAAATCTTTTATACGCTATGTATCATAGGTATCCCGATGTAAGGGCACCCATTTCTGGCGCGTTTGTTCTAACACACTTGTACGATTATATTTGGGGATCACTACATTGCAGGCGGGGAGAGTAGGCCCGTTTGGCGCCGCTGAGCTGAGAGAGACGGATTACCGGCGCACCGCAGAGGCAGGTACAGTGAACGGAAATGCGAGGGTCAGTGTGGTACTAATAGAGCATAGGTAAAGAAAAACTGCCTGAAAGCATGCAAGGGCAAGGAAAGAGAAACATAAACAGGGTAGGGAACGTGAATGGACAGAAGCACAAGTCAATGAAGACTACTCTTACAAATTTGAGTGGTGATCGAACTTTGATGCTTTGATGCGCGGACAAGTCCGCGGGATAGAACAAAGGGAAGCTGGATCCCAAAATAAATGCGCCTTACAAACTTGCTTCCAAAAAAAAAGATACAGTAGAACCTTGGATAAATTGATGCACAATTAAGACTCGGGAGGTAATTCCGAAGCAATGTCGCTATCGCTACCATTGGAATCCATGTACTTTGGGTCGTACCAGCGACCTTAATGACGAAGTACACTACCTTTCCAACGAGAGCACACGACGACAGTTCAGTATTCGTCAAATATGCGACAAACATTGGCAGGGCGTACCTAAATCAAGCCAAGGGACTGATTGATATCTGCCGACAATTCTCTCAGGTTGCCCCACACCACTCACACCAAGACCACGATCTGAGAAGGTATAGTGAACCTGGGCACCATGTTTACCCCAGAACTGACATTTTCTTGTAGGGTGTTGCGAGTCTGTGATCTCGCCTTGCGTTCTGCGGGCTGATTCTGGAAAGGAAGTCACTGACGAAGCAAACAAATACTTCGAGGAAGCACTGAAAGTGCTGAGTGGATACGCAGAGAGATGGCATCCGAGTCGCCAGTGAGTGAATAAAGCTATTTGTTCCAAGAGCAGCGCATCTGATTCCTGTCTGACAGGGATGGCCCTTCCGAGTCCTCAGTCCACGAAACGATGAGAATTGCAAAATCAAGAGACGACGACCCTATGGGGAACACGCTTGGCCTTCATATCGTGATGAACCAGAGCAAAACCAGTGATTTTCTACAGCCAATTGGAGACAACTTGGGACTCGGACCACCAACGACCATCGATTTCGTTCTCCTCCAGTCTCCGTTGGCGTCGTCACGTGACCCTGAGACATGTACAGCCACCGTACGCCGTAAGCAGCTAATTATAGACGGTTATCCTCCATTATCTCATTCGCGCACCAGAGGTACTCAGTAGCGACCCTAGTATTTCAGAAATATTATGGAACTTTAGTCGTTTCGGGGGGCATGCACGTATTACTTTGGAGCAAAACCCACACTTCTATTCATGTCGCCCGACACTTGAAGACGACTCGGAAGGGCATACTCAGGCACCTCGCTTTCGTTTCTCCCCAATCGAAGACTTAGGGGAACAGTGGCGACAGCTTCGAACTATCTACGTTCTAGTTGATAGGCCAGGTCGTGTTTTCCTTGAGACTAAAACAATAAACAGGAGCTTTGGAAACGTCTGGTTGATGAAAAACTTTCTGATCTTCAAAGGTTTGCATCACATTTCCCAGTGGCGCTTGCTCTCTAACGTCTTTCCAGATCATTGTGGTTACT
>WITN01001620.1:0-15217 GCA_015025155.1 Lactarius quietus | reverse complement strand
TTAGTGCCTGTTCCTCTCATCTTGTTGATCCTTGTGTGGTCTGTCCTCTCATCTCTTGAAGATCCCTGTTGCATCTTTCCAGTAAGGCGAAGTCATTGTCCTTTGGTTCGTCTTCGCGTTCGACCATTGTTATTCAGCTGTCGTCGGTCTGTTTTTGATTCAAGGCCATCAAGAGTCCAAGTCGGAACAACGTTTGGTAGAAACGTTACAGTCCATATATATTCGTATGTGAGTGCCTTTAGGTGCGAATGTGGCTATGACAGGTTGATATATTTCGTTCATGAACGCCTGAAAGGTTGCAGGTGAGTTGCAAAGTCCGAAATACATAACCGTAGGTTCGAAAAGTCCTCTTCGTGTTTTGAATGCCGCTTTATGTTCATCCCCTTCCTTGATGCGTATGTTATTGTACCCCTGTCGAACGTCGAACTTCGAGAACATAACCGCGCTTCCCAGGTCGCGCATGAGGTCTGTTATTAATGGTAGTGGATACTGGTTTTTGACCGTCCACCTATTGATTGCGCGGTAGTCCTGAACTGGTCGGAGTTTTCCATCCTTTTTCTTGATAAAGAAGAAGGATGATGCGTAAGGGGATTGAGAGGGTCTGATATACCCTTTTGTTAGATGTTCGTCTATGAAAGCATCCAGTGCTTCGTCTTCTGTCCTGGTCATTGGATATAGACGACATGCTAATGATGTTGGTGCGTTAGGTTGGAGTGTAATGGCATGGTCGCACGATCGTCGGTTTGGTAACCTTGTCGAGGCTACTTCGTCGAATACCTCTTTGTAGGCTTCGTATTGCGGTGGTAATGTGGGGGTCTTTTCTTCTTTTGGTTTTGCCTCTATTGCGTGTTTGACTGCGGGAACCATCAGTCGTCGTCCCCTTGTTTCTTCATCTTCTAGCTTCTTGACAATGTACTCTTTTGTTAGAAGATGAGCTAGAACATCTCGCCTGCTTGCTGCATTGACCGTTTTGATAGTAACAGGAAGGTGGGCTTGATTGATCGTTCCTTTCTTCCAGTTGAATTGTGGTTCGTAGGCTGCTAGCCAGGGGTACCCGAATAATACGTCTTCCTTGCCAATGTCAGTGACTAGGAACCTCATTTCCTTACTATTTCCATTGACATTGACTTGAAGGATAACATAGCGGGTTATGTGTCCTGCTTTGTTCGTTGTATCGTCGATGTTGTAGATGCGCTTTGGTGTATCTAACAACCTTGTTTTGATCCTTGTCGTCTGAGAAAACTATCGCTCACAAAATTGTCTGTGGCTCCTGAGTCCACTAGTGCTTTAATTTCGGCCGTGTTGTAACGCGTGTGTAGTTGAACTGGAATTCGCATAGATCGGTAGCGTAAAATGTACACAGAGTTACAACGAAGTGCCCTCACCCAGGCCGTCGGGTTCAGGCGTCTGAAAAACCCGTCCCCATCAACTTCTGTAAGACGAGGTCTTTTACTTCGTCTTCTTCACCTGCCACTCCCCGTAGCCATTCTTCGGCTTTCTGTTCATCAGTTTTTGATGATTCTCCTGCTCCTCGTATCTGTTGTCGGCGGTTTTGACGTGGTTGGCGACAGTCTCGACTGATGTGCCCCATCTTTCCGCAATTGTAACAGCGAACTTGGCTAAAGTCCATTTTGTTGTTTCGCTGTCGTTGCATATACCCTCCTCGTGGTGGGAACGGAGGTTTCGGGTTATTGATAATGTCTTCTGCTCCTGCGAGTCTTCCTCTGACTCGATCCGCTGATGTGTCCATTGCATCAGGGTGTGATAGTGGTGCCAGTAGTTTGGCCAATGCTCCCGTTTGGTTCTTGTTAGCAGATCCTTTAAACAGATCCAGGTTTCCGCGTACCGTCTGCATGTGGATCCACTTTTGCTGCCTCTTGAGGGCTGACGCTCTCCAGTCTTCGTATGTCCTCGGATCGTCGTGCTGGTACATCGCTTCATAGAGCGTCCTTGGTAACCCTTTTATGAAATATTTCAGGGTTTGCTCTGCGTTAATGTCGTAACCCGCGTAGCGGACGAGTTGTTCAAATAGAGCGATGTAGTCGTCTATTCTTCCTTCCTTCATTTTGATCCCGGCGTCCAGTTGAGCTTGAGCTCTTTCCTTGCTGAGTACATCAGCGAATTGTCGCCTGAATGCCTGCAGAACGTTGTTCCACAGTCTGTTGTCGAACTGGCTGACACCTCGTGATACTTCTCGTATCAGCCATTGATTCGCTGACATGACCCAGGCGTTAACCAGGTCCCCTTGAATGTAAGTGAGGAACAACATTGCCTTTTGGTACTTGTTCCTCATTGCCGTGTGACTCGCGTTGACTCCTGCGTATATCTCCCATTGGAGTATGAAGCCTTCAACTTTTGACCTTTCTCCGGTGAATAGATTCGGGGGATTTCCTATAAATTTGTCGGTAGTGTTACCGACACCTTGAGGCGGTCCAGGAGGTCCTCCTCCCATAGGTGGGGGTCCTCCTCCGCCCATTGGTGGTCCTCCTCCTCCATGTGCTGGTGGTCCCCCTCCTAGCGGGTTTCCTCCTGGTTGCCTGTGAGCTCTTCCGATATGTTCAAATGCTCTGGGCGGTGGTTCATTGTAATCAAAATCGAACCCGCCTGGTTGGTCTGGTTCGTCCGGTCCCATGGCTCTTTGTGCTGCTTGTACGTCCTCGGGGTTCATTTGTACGACGTGCCCGGTTCTTTCATCGATGACTAGAGGCATTGGTTCCTCTACCTGTGTTTGCGTCGCCATTCTGATTGGGTCAGGGATATGCAACGTAGCTGTTTGTGTAATGATTTCTTCTACCGCTGGTTCTTCTTCTTGAATGTAGACCACTTCTGGCTCGTTTCCTGTTAGCGGGGTTTGGGCTCTTTCACTGGTGTGACTGGTGTCGGTCCTTGCGGGTGCCCTGTGCTGGAGTTCTGGTGACAGGGGTTCAGGGACTTCTTCTTCTTCTGTTCCGTTGATCCTTCCTTGATCTTCGATTTCTCGTGCTTCGGAGAGGAGAATGTTACAATTCAAATCGTCTCCGGCCGGCCGTGCTCCCTCGAAGTATTCTTGCGTTCTGTTCCACCGAAGTTCTACCCAGCAACACCTTCCGTGATGGAAGATGATTGGATGAAAACATTGAGCGGTTGCTGCTTCGGCGTAGTAGCCGGTGTTGAAGTGTTCTAGGGTTCCACTGCGTCTGTCGTCGGGAATTGTCCTCCAACGGATTCTGTTGATTACGTATCTTGCTGGGGCGTCCCTTTCTCTTGAATTGACTCGAAAGGGTTGGAATTCCCAACCGTCTTTTGTTGTGATTGGCGCCACGGCGTGTGAGGAGAGCTTTACTGTAATGTTACGTTCGAGGTCTGACTTAGACCTGACCACGCGATGGCAAATAACGTGACTTAGCGGCACGTGTCAACACACGAAGGTGTGACCGATATGAGGACTCCTGAAAGAGCCTCCCTAAGAGAGCTTTGCGTTCAGTGTTCGAGAGATGAGAACTCGACTAGATTCGAGATGATACAAGACAGTAAAGCTATCGACTACATCAGTCGATAGCTACCTTATAACCGATTCTTGACTGTACGCTTTCATCAGCGACACAGCCACTACTACTACTGCTGAGTGATCGTCCACTAATCATATGTAATCGTACAGTAATCGTCCACTAATCATCAGTCATCGAACCGTAACAGTATCAGTAATCCACATCGTATGAATGACGAAGAACACGGCGAGCGGTCATAGACGAATCGTAAACACCCCCAGTCACGTCCCATCGCTTATGGGTTAGGTCAGCTACGTGGTATGACCTGGGTCGTGACAACACCTGCCATTTTGGGCCAATAGTAATCGCCACACCAAAAAGGGAGCTGGCATCTGAGTATGCCTGGTAGTCAACAAGGGGACAAGGGGCAGGAATGGGTTTGGAGATGTCTGATTGATTGAGTTGATGATTCCACCAGTCAAGGTCATCTGGGGTGTCTCAGGGAGGGGAGTGCGGTACGAATGGACTACTATTGAAAGTGGAGAGCATGGCCTCCAAGCAGGTGAGGTGAGCTTGTCCTGCAGGTGTTACGTTCCCACTGAACGTTGATCCGACTTGGATCCACTGGGTCTTCCTTGCTTCAAACACTGAGCAAAGCGCTAGGCTTCTGAACTCAGGAACAACTTTGAACATCTTGAAAGGGAGCAATTAACCCAAAAGAGGTTCCCTAAGACCGCCTAGCTTGAGATTCGTTTCAAGTGGCTACGCCTAACACTGAGGTTGGCAACAAGAAGTCACAATGACCGATGACTCTGCTATAAGACTGTCTGAACTTCCTGAGAGGATTTACAGGTGGGTTTCAAGACAACTAAGCTAGTGAACCATAGCGCAACTTGTATAGTATTTATAGTAAATGTCCGTCAAGCCACAAAGGCGACACACATAGTATGAGTAAGAACTAATAAGGATGACTCACACATCAATAAGCGAACAGTAAGCGAATGAGTAAGTGAATGTCTAAGCATCACAAAGCATGAGTAAGTGCGTGACTAAGCGACACTAAACAATCAGTAATCACAATGGTAAGCATAAGGGGAGAATGTCATCCACAACAGTCAGCCAATAATAATGCATCAATAAGCAATGGCTCGGTGCTAACACAGGCGCTCCTTGGACTAATCCATCTTGAACACATACCCAAAAGGGGATCAAACCCAGCCCGCTGAAAACATCCAACATCAAGCCACAGCCCGCTGGAATACTGCCCAACATCAAGCCGCTGGTCTTACACCACATGATCGTTATCTGTCGTCGCTGGTCGTCTTCGGGACACAACTGTCTTTCGCCAAGTTCCATGGCTTCTTCCAACGTCCCCTGAGTTATGGTTTAGGTCAGATACGTACTGTGACCTGGGACAATCCTTCTACACCGTGAGTCCCGTGACTTATTGATTAGGTCAGCTCCATGACCCGGGACTGTCACATGACCATGTCACGTGACCCTTATCCATCCTGTAGAAACCTTCCCGCCAGCATCTGGGGATGTGTTGCGAGAGATCATACTACTCACAAGCTGGCGGATTTTGCACACCTCTTCATAGGCTAGGTACTCGTCATCTTCTGCCGTCACGAGCGCACGTACGGCCTTTTCGTCCTCGATGTCAGTTTGATCACGTGCCTCCCATGTATGCTCTTCTGGATAGTCGTAGCAACTTTTCCAGTGTTCATGGAGACACTTGCATTGTTTGCTGGCAGGTTGAGCGGATCGTAACAGCAGGGATGACCAAAGCGGTGTGCAGCAGTTTTCTGTACAACTTTTGCATTTCAGCCAGGTTGTGAAGGTCTTTCGTTTCCCACTCAGCGATGGCTGCTCAATACCTCACCTTCTTTTCCTCCAGGAGGTGCACAATCTGTGCACACAGGTCCCAATGGAAACCAAGGTAGGGAACTTCAAATCTGAAGGGTACGGATTTTGATGGTTGCCACAAGATGCCCAACCGTGTTAACACTTGGTCAATGTCCACATCCACATAGGCAAAGGTTTGGTTGGACGACGGGCATGGGGAGGTGTCGGCCAGGTTTTGGAGGGTGGCACCACAGTCCTCATTTAACTCTTCTGTGATGCCGCTTGGCAGGGGTTTCCCGCCATACCACCACCAACTACCATCCTGTCTACAACCTCCATGCATTTGGATCTTGCTCTGCCATTTGGCATGCTGAGCATTGTAACTAGCCAGATGCATGAGAGGAACCCTGAAAAATATGTGGTCATCAACCCACTTTGTGAGCAGCCCAATCCCACAGGATCTAAACATGTCAGCTCCAGCATCTGTGACCATTCCATACATGCCTCCTGCTGAAGCAAGCCCGAAGTTATTGCAAGTGTTGATGGTGAACTGGTCATTGTCCTGCAGTTGGATGACCAGCCTGGGCCATTGAGCTGGGGCAGCTGGGATGGTACAATAAGCCCCAGATACATCCTGTACAGAGGCCTGGGACCCTGGGGGTAGGCAGGCAATAAGCAACGCAATGGTGGCAAAGGTCCCCCAGGTGCAGGGGAAGTTGTCGCTATTGATGTGGGAGTTAATGGAGAGTGCATTGGGCGTGGGGTTGTGTGGGTAGGAGAAATTATGTACGGCCTGGTATTTGCCAGGTTTTGATGTTCTAGGTATCAGAGACAATGGCAAGGTTTGAAACAGGCCCAAGACCACCTCCAGCTGGCCTCACGTGAAAGGGCCGATGTATTGTCCAGCCACGAACTCACTTTCCACATGTCATTATATACATTAAGTAGAGGAATAATCGAGAAATGGTTTGGAGGGGTGTATGTGCGATCAAAGTGCGGAATCCCCAGGTCAAAGCCTTCCACCATGCCACGCACAAGGTGAAGGTACTTCTCCTCCAGCCTGTGTGTGGCCAATGCCTTGGCCCATGCGCCCACAAGATAAGGGGTACAAGGACTATGCCTTCTCCACTCAAGGGCAGCCTTGGGCTCCATGATCGGGCTTCCCACATCCCAAACACCTGTGTTGGTCTGGGTGGCTTGAGGAGAGGCAGCCCCTCAATCCTTGCCAGTTGAAACATAGCAGGAGGCCATCCATGGTGACGAGTTGGCATTGCTCACTCTTTCAGGCTGCACCAGTCGACCCATCCCACAGTCTGGACCCTTTGCATTTCGTGAAGGTGTGTTTGTGGCAACCAAGGCATACCACACAAACTCCACCACGTGAGCTTGTGCTGGCTTGAAAAACCGCGGGTTTGAACTTTCTGCCAAAACAGTTGTTGTCATGCACGCGTTTGTCTCTGCACTCCATGGGGGGGCTTTGACCTCGGCGTGGAGATCGCGATCGGCGGGGTTTTCTTGCGGTGTCCCCTCTGTATGGAGACTACGAGCACCCTCGGTGATGCCTAATGGATGTCCAATCTTCCAGGACTGCATTAGCTGCCCTGCAAAGCTGCTGACGGTGGATCATCAGCGGGTGTATCAGGCACATGGGCAACAGAGGGCAAATGGCATTGGGGTTGTTGACGAATCGATGCCGGTGCATAGCACGAGAGGCGGTTGCATCGTTGGGTGCAGGTGATAATCAGCATGGGCAGGGCATCGCCGGTGCAATGGCGTGTGGAAGGCCACGTGGGGTATTGCTAGCAGCAGATAGAAATCAATGCCAGGGCATGGGTGCATGTTGCGATGTGTGGTGCATGGGCAAGTGGATGGCGTGAGCATCGAGGAGCAGACAGCGCGGGGTGCAAGGGAGTGCGCAGGGGGAAAAGGTGTGTACACAGTGTGGAGGGAGCGTACGGTGCAGAGAACACCGCATGGAGGTTCAAGGGTAGTTTGCGATATGAGTATATAGGAAAGGGAGAAACGGGGGAGGGAAACGAGATTAGAATGTCTCTTTGGGCCCCAGGGTGTGAGAAGACGTACCTGTTCGAACTCCTTTTCTCATGTGGTGTCATCTCTGTGACGCTTGGCATCATCCCTTTCACGAATGGCATCATTGACCTCCTCCCCGTAGGAGCAGAGGAGTTCATCTTGGATGATCTGAATGTTAAACCCTTCGTCGTGTTCAAGAGCGTCATGCCATTCATGACAGGCACAACTCTGGTATAACAAGAGGGCTGTTTTGCCATTCGTCTGCATTTTTCTCGGGTGCAGGTCAAGGTTGAAGAAAAAGGTGGCCATCGACTCTGTGTGGGCCTCTGGCCAGGTCCTGGACTTGTTCATGAAGTGTAGCATGATGTTTTTGGCATCCATCATCTCCTCCCATCCAAGATCTCCATCGTTCCTAATATGTCTGGACAGTTTCACGGCAATGGAGCCCCCTAGCTGCGCAAGGGCGAGAGTGTCGCTGTCCACCGACTTGTCGGTGTCGGTGGCAGTGTCTTTGCATCCTTTCAGGGTGAAGTAGTCCAGTTCAACGTACTCCATATTCTCGATCTTACTGAGGGCATACTGGGAAGGCCTAGGGCCAAGCCATTCTGCAATGACACGGTCTGGGTTGAAGATCTTCGACTTGTTCTTCCTCTTCTCCAGTTTGCTGCGCTGGACCTCCGGTTCTGCATTTTGCTGGGTGTGACAGGCCTCCTCTTCTTGGGCCAACCGATCACATTCAATCTGCTCCGCTTGATCTTGCTCCAGCTGTTCGATCCACGTGACTACCAGATGCTCATTCTCGTGCGTCCAGGCTTCTTTAAGGTGTTGGACGGCTTCTTCAGCAGTCAGGGGCTGATCTCCTTGGTGGGCCGCAATGGTGGACTGCCTGAAAAATTCCCATTCAGGGCCATCAAAATTCAGACATATGGCGTGAGTGGGGTCCTCAACGATACGAGGCATGGAGTGAAAAAGTTTTCTTTGAGGGACAGGGTTTGTGTATGATAGCTAGAAAGTTCTCAGTCCTTCTTGGTTGAAGGAAAACAGGCCGATTCTTTGAACCGGAGACAGAGGGAATAGAGGATGGCGGCACAAGAGAAGGGAAGATAATCACATGCCACATTGTTCATTTGCACTAAGACTACACTCTAGGCCTACGCTCGTGCCTCGCTTCGGCATAGACCGGGCACACAAATGTCTGCATAACTGAGCAATTTGGCAAGACAACGAGCCCACAGCTGGATTTGACAAAAAAAATATGGTGGTGTATGGCCAAGGTATGGCAGACTCACGGCACTCAGGATCTGGGTCGGCCTTTTAGACCTGATGGATCCACGTAGTAAACCTGTGGTTCGCGTCTCAGGTGAAAATTCATAGAGCGAAAATGTGTCGACAGTTATCTACGCTGTAAGAAGCACCCTGTGCAGCCGCGCATTTAGAAACTCGCCAGAAGTACCGTCCGGAGCCATGACATGTCTTTCTTCCTGCTCACGGTCATATAAATCCAAATACTCTGCCGCACCTGACATATGGGCCACTCGACAGATAGCGGCGTGCAGTCTGAGATATCGTGGATCTGGCAGATCTAAACCACCAATCGAAGTGAACGTGACCAGGGGATTTGGGACGCTCCTAAGATACATGTTGTGCGTGGAACAGACGGTATAGGTCTGGGGAGTGTTCTGCCCGTGACTCAGCCAGCCTGACATCAAAGTAAATGCCGATATAGAACTCACTGGAACCTCCTCAAACCACATCCTAAGATCGTCGAAAAGGCTATGCACGTCGGCTCTGAGGGTCAAAGCGTTGGAAAGTCTATGAGCCATGTCCCCATTGAGCTCGTCCAGAACGTTGATGTGAGCGAAACTGTTGACGATAGCCCAGACGGTGCTCGCATAGTGAGTCTAATAAAAGGGTAAATAATCATTAACCCACGGGACAGAATGGCGAGTAAATGGAAACCTTGGAGTGCCCTTCTTCCTCGGGCTTGAGGCCCCGGTTCGTGGAAGGGGGAAAGATGTGGGCAAGATGGGTGGGCGCGGCGCCGGTTCCCCCTTGGCTGAGGATATCGCGTTCGGCCGGGGAAAGAGTGTCAAGATAATCAGCGTCGATATCGCGGGTTACCATACAGCGGTAGCCGTCGCGGCGCAGAGCCTTTCTGAAGGCTTTAGTGATCGTCGTGAGTGGAAGAAAATAAGACGGACCGATTTTTTCGCCTGCGAATGGTCTTTTGGGGCAGGTTCAACAGTAGCAGAGTAGAAACCCCTCTCATTTTCAAAAGAATCGCGGCTGGAGTGATATGATGGCGCAGGAGTCCTCCCTTTATTCTGACGGACTGGGAGAAATGTAGGCAATTAAGTAATGGTGAATATGGCCCAAACTCACACAAGCGGAATAAGTGGTCGATGTAGAACTTAGCCAGATCTTTCAGCTTGTCATTGCCCGTGCAGTTCACAATCTCTCGCGCGATGTAGTGTCGCGATCCGTCATCAATGGCTTCACTGAGCAGATAGCCAAGACACCGAGCATGCATTGCCCATTCCGGATTGGAAGCCTGCAGCTGAAGACATCGGTCGTAGGCGCTGAACCACGGAGAATGGGCTTCGGCGTTGTAGGGATTTGGACCGAGAGGGGAGTCGCGTGGCAATAGTGGTGGGAATGTAGCCATAGCGGTGCAAGAGAAAGGAAAGGTTGTTTGTACTTGTTCCAGTGGCCTCCCTGTCCGCATTCCTTCAGCTTTTGCGGGTGTTTGCATGTGTTTATTTAGCTGTCGGTACGTGAGTTATGTCTCACACACTACCCAGACAGAACAGACAAACGCAACTCTCCGTGACGTACAGGGGTACGGTGATTTGCGACGGCCCCACGCACGCTTGGACATTATGTCTCCGGTGAGAGGCTATGCCGCGCTGTAGAGGATTTCCGTAAGTCGCGTGCTTTTCCTTCTGCGCAGATGCTCATGTCATAATAGGAAAGGTGGACTGCAAGAACGCTTCCGTCATATCAAGGCGACCGTAAAGCGGTTTGTTGATAGTGCACATGAGGGGAGATCGACATGTGCCGATGTTAGGTCCGTAAGCGTTGGAACTTGGCATGCACTTTGGTTGCTTATTTATCGGCAGTGATAGACTTCCTGGATACGGCTATGGCGCTCGAGTTGTCCTCTCAAAATTTGCTTAGCAAGCTTGCGGAAGTCACGTCTGCTCTTGATGGTGATTCTGTCTGTTGCTCTACAATTTTCGACGTTTACTTACATCGGTCGAGCCCCGTTGTGGATGTATAGCCGATCGTACAAGGTAAGATTTTCCCCTCGACTGAATTAGACGCCGTTTAACTCTTTTCTGAAACTTGTTCGTTGGACGCGTCAATCAGGGACGACTTAGGCCGGGCCGCCTGAGGGGTGGGAAACTGCAGAGCGCAAGTGGACAACAGAAAACAAGGCCCGGGTGCGAGAGGTATTTGGATCGGCCCTAGTAGAATGCGATGATAAAAGTACGACGCACTGAGTCGGCTGCGCTTGGCCGCTGCCGCCGCATTGTGATGCAGGTATGGTGTTTTATAGTAGTATTTTTGACCAGTGGCGAATGGCGATGTTGGCAATGCAACACACGATAGAAACCAAGCGGGAATTCGAAGCGCCCACAGACGAGTGTGGGTGCCATGTGCTAAAAACGAAACCTCCACAACCTGGCTGAGTCTCGGCCCAGCTTCAGACTCCCAGTTGGAACAGAACAGCGATGAACGAAAAACTTTGATACAGGGAAAAAGTCGTCATATAAATACAGTAGTACGTAGTTGTCAGAATAGCACATCGTGATTCTTGTTCTCATCCCCAATTTCCGAATGTAGATTCATAGACTCGGAGCGAAGTCGGACATGAACTTGCATGAATGCCTACTGTGAGTTGCTGGAAAAAAATAAAATGATAGTATCAGCGCTTCATTTTACGATGAGGGATCAGGACCAAACCTCGATGTTTCGCAGTGTCTCATGGGCTTGTTCGATATAGGAGTGCAACTGCCAGTGTTGATAGCGACTAACTATATTCTTTTCCTCCATACCGCTCCGGTAGTCGAGTGCCCTTTCGAAAACCGCAGTCAGGTTTAGATAGCTTAAGAAGACAATAATAATTGGTCTCACCGTGTCAACCGTCCCATTGCCATACTATAATTGTCCGTTACTACAGCATCCTTGTGTTGTTCCAACAGCCTCTTGGCGTTTTCCAGAACGAGATCAGCTTGCTCCGCCCTTTCTGATGACCTTGTAATGTGAATATTCTGCATCCCAATATTGACCATCCCAGTATTGACAACAGTTACGGTTACAGGGTGTCCTGAGAGCCTGCGAACGGCAACGACTTTGTCAAAGGATGATGCCGGCGTGCCCAATAAGCGAATCGAGTTGAGAGCTGGCAACACGTTGGGAACCATTTCCTCGGTGACGTCTTCCATTGCAAGAGCCACGTGGCTTGCTAATTTCGGAGTTATATGCAGTGTCTCCACGGCGAAGAATGGGCGGAGGAGGTGCAGCCATTCACATTTGTCCATACTTTCTAGTTGAGGATCTTCATCCGCCCCAAGCTCCACGAGGTCAAGATGAACCACATGAGAGAGGATGGCGGATGGTTGGTTGAGCACCTGGGCTATGTGCGAAACTTGCCAGTCAATTCCTTGGCATACGATGGAAGTTCTGACAGGAACCCAATTCGGGTGACAACACTGATTTATCTCGAGGGAGACTGAGCGACTGGTAAAGGCTATAAATGCATGCGTGAGTTGGGTCAGCTCTAGATTTTCTGAGCGATCGATCAACTCGAATGGTTGCGCAGCTTGGAGGTCGACAAGTTGGTTGAAGTATGTTATGTTGACCTGGTTGAGCCGAGGGCTGTTTATTTGGGAAAGGAGTTCCTCGAGATACTCGCCGGTGCCACGGAATTCGATGTAGGTGAGAGAAGGAAGGACGGTCCGTGTTGCGAGAGGCAGGCGCATTCGATAATGGCGGGGAGGGGCAGAGTGGAATCCGAGAAGAATATTTTCGAGCGTGGGTGACGCGGCCAAACACGCAACCATCGCGTCCGTGGAAATGTAACCATCCCGAGGAATATTGTGTAAATCGAGACGGACAAGGCGCTCGGAGGACAAAAGAAGCGCTGGTAATCCCTGAAAGATGATGCCTCTTAAGGTGAGGCGCTGTAAACACGAGGCAGCTCTGCCCAGGAATCCACCGGGAAGGACAGACGCATTCCCATCTTCTGACAGAAGCGTAAGCTGTTTCAAGGCCGGAAACGGTTCTTGCATCTCCGTAACCACTTTGCTAAACTGCGAGTTTGGTAGACGGAGGTAGACATGGCATATACGATCGATGTGCTCGAGGGCAGCAAAGAGATTATCTTCGTCATCAGAGGTAAGTCTCCGGTCATAGCCATAGTTCATGATAAGGGGGAGGGGTGGCCAGAAACCCAGATTCTTCCTCACAGGGGTCCCGTGTGTGCAGAGGAGTTGGAGGTCTAGACGACATGGTGATCCAAATACGACTTGTCGCCAAGTTCGGCAGACATGCGCCAGGGTGAGCCATCTACATGATGGTGGGATAAGGGGGGACCAAAAATCGTCATCCGTTTGATACGAGTAAAATATTTCCAGCAAAACATCTGCTGGGAGCATGTCAAATGTCGTTGCGCGTCTGTGACTCTGAGTCTCGCCTGGAAACAAGTTAGTGCCTATTAACAGTGCGGTCCCGAGTCACTATGCGAGTACGAACCTTGAGCCTGCACTTTGAGTCGTTTAGTCCAGGGAATCCGTTCGACACTCGGGTCATCATAAGTGACATATGAAGTGTCGCCAGAGGATGAATGAGATTGTAGGGAGAGCGCCGTAGTATCGGGCGTAGTATCGCTGTTGGCAGATCGGCTGCGGGAGCCGGTACTTGTTCAAGTGGTACCGAAAATATGGCAAGCAATAGCCCTAGACACACCCATGAGAGCTCTTCATTGGTGACGCGGTGACGGGTACCGAGCAAATTTCGTTTGAGACTCTGAGTCGCAACCAGCCGTTCGAATGAGGGGATTTATCAAGGAGCGTCGCAGCTAGCACCTCATCATATAGGCCTCATTGAGCGAACGGTCACCAGTCACCAGCTGCGTGTAGGCTGCGTGTATACGGTGTATACCACATGTTCGACCGCAGATACATATTACAATCCGGCGTTGCAATTGATCCTTATTGTAAAAGATCAATTCCTGATTCCAGTGCTGTACACTGAGCGTGTTGCTAAGAGTCGGTGCCTTGTCGTTCGCTGCGTTATCTTCGTCATCCTCACTTTGTTCTGAAGACTCGATAGCCCTCCTCTCCGACTCGCCGGCCCGTCCTTCCTGCATCTATCCCCATCATTATCACTTTGTGCCCCACACCGCTATGCCAACAAAACTGCTTAAATTCTGCGCGTACAAGTACGACCCACTCCTTCAGACAGTGCCATATAATATCGTCTTTGACGATGTACAAGGATTCACACACACCGTACCAGCACGCGTCATAAAGAAACATCACTTATCTATAGTACGCACGGGCGCCGATTGGGACTTGGAGTGAGGATAGCTGAAGGTGGTCGTCTTCATAGTCAACGATGGCCACTAGAAGATCAATTCGTGCACGCTTAGCGTTATCGCAGCCATCTGCACCAACAAAGGATGGCATCGCAACCATTATAATTAACGGCAAACCCATCATGGCGCAATATATACGAGTATATAGTAAGTAGCAATTATATAACCCGTCGAGCCGACTCTTCTCTCCTTCTCATTTTGCGCGAAACAGTCCCCGTCACCCGAGATTGAGGACCATGTGTGTGCGTCTTCTCGACGTTGCCACGGTGCCTGTCCTTAGTTCGAACACCTCTGGAATGGAAGGATAAACTCCAAGTACGTACGCGATATAGAGCTCCGCCCATCCTTGATGGGAGTGACCTCAAAGCCCAGCATAGGGGTATGTGTTGATCTCAAGGCGAGAGGGGCGTGGATGAGTGGGGCCTTATGTGATGTGCGTGAGGGTCGGTGAGCGAGTGTCGGCTTCATCCGCTGTGCGTCGTACCACGTGTTCGACACGGTTCTCAATTCAGTTAGCGTATAATCGTGCAACGAGCTTTCAATTTTACGCCTCGAGGCTACCTCGAGGCGCTATGGAAGGTAGATTAGAATGTATCTGTTGGAGGCGGTTGATGCTGAGTCGACTGTGAACCTGATCCGCGTGTTTTACGTGAGGTTTTACGTGAGGCCACGGAGCTTTGTGATGAGATACGCTTGTCGGGGGGATCGATAACGGCGGGAGGGGCGGCATCCTCGGGTCTTGGCAGTAAATAAAGACGCGCATCGACGCGCGCCAAAGTTCTCACGCGTTTTCGTCGCGAACACCCTCTTCGCAACGCAGCTCTTTCTTTTCCTCTCCTTTTTTCTCTCTTTTTACTCCCACAAACTCACGACACTCTACTAACGACACTAACGACCATGTTCGCCGCGGCCAACGTCGCGGACGATCCCACTCTCCTAGTGCTCAGGGTACTTTCACCTTCACTCGTCCTCTTCACAACCATCTCCCTCTTCACCACTCGACCCCCGGTACCGCCCTCACCTTCTCCTATCACCTCTGTTGTTGTCGCAACACGTGTTCCCCGTCGTGCCCTTATCTTGTCTTGTCTGTCTTTATCGTCGTTCACCTATCTGTTCGACGGCCTCGCGTTTGTGATTTATGCGGTCATCAATAAGTACTGGCCATCGCGCACCGGCATAGATATCAACTCCCTCATCGGTCTGGTTGCGTTTGCCGGGCTCGCCGCTCTGGGGAGCTGGAAAGATGTCAAGGGCGTCGAGGTCTGGTCTCTCA
>WITN01000162.1:0-139414 GCA_015025155.1 Lactarius quietus | reverse complement strand
TAAGTCGTGTAGTAAAGACCAAGGCTCTCTAGCTTGGTCTTCTTGAATCATCACCAGTCGACTCTTCTCTCTTCCAATCTATCGATTGAAGCTTATCCTTTGGATACCCCTAGTGTCTTGTAAGACGACCTAGTGGCAGTGCAACTGAAGCTGAGTTGCCAGTGACTCTCACGATTCATCCATATACTCGTACATCACGCCGCAGAAAGTGTTCAAGTCGAACAAGCGTTAGGTGATAACGCTACATTAAGACCAAGCTACAACGTGGCGTCATCAGAAACTACACGTGACCGTTGCCAGAATTGCGACGACCTCTGGTTCCAACACAGAGGTGCTGACAACGTACCACAACGATTTCGCAAGAGTACGGAATACCGGTATAGTAGTACTACAGGTACCACCGGATATCACGCCAAGAGTCAAGAAGACAATCGATCCGTCGCAGTTGAGTTCCTTTACGATCGATACGTCTGGGTGGAAATTCGCTGGTTTGAAACACAGACCCGGAAGCGGAGAGTGGGAAGGATTCGAGCAGCCTTGGAAGACTTAGGTTGTGACATCTACATCAACGAACTTACACAAGAAGAGGTACAAGAATTGACCAACGCTAACCCCAGACGATCGTCTACTACACCCACCCCCATCACCAAGTACGAAGAGTAACGCATCTCGTGAAGAGAGATCATCTTCACCATCACAACAAGAAATCAATCTATCAATTGCTACAGAATCATTACGTTTAGGAGCTATGACGACACTCACCTCTCATGTCCAATCACAGGCTGCCACGGGAAGTTCATCTGCACAACCCGTTTATTCTCTCACTAACTCCCCAATGGCACCAACAATCACGGCATTTCGGGCCCTTGTGGACCCACCTCAAGGAGGAAACCCAATTGGAGGGGGCCCGGGCGGAAACCCGGGCGGAAACCCAGGAGGAGGTGGAGGTAACGGAGGAAATGGTGGAGCAGGACCACCTGCCGGAAACCCACCAGCAGCAGTACCAGCGGCACCAGCACCCGTACCAGCGACCAGTGACAAGTTTTGCGGAAATCCACCAGCCATATTTGCAGGCGATCGAGAGAAAGCAGAAGAATTTCTCATGCAATGGAGCCTATACGAAGGAATCAACACTACCCATTCCATCATGCGTAGCCCATACCAAAAAGCTATGTTATTTCTCACATATATTCAAGGAACGGCAGTAACAGAATGGGTAGGATCAATGGTCGCTTGGCTACGAGTTCAAGTGGATGTCAATGGGAGAGACCCTTATGACAATTGGCTATGGTACAACACACACTCCTCATTTATGAGGCAATATGCGGACACTCTAAAGGAAGAAAAGGCGCAAACAGAATTGCGAAGGGGTATCAGAATGGAGAGAGGGGATATTGACGCGTACGTGGCCAAATTCGAACAACTGGTCAGATATGCTGGCTATAACATAGATCAACCAATGGTCCTTGATCTATTCGCAAATGGGTTACCAACCAAGTTACATGAGACCATCTATCTTCATGATAACCCCACCGACTACGACGATTGGAAAAGATCAGCCATTAAACGCCAAGGTCAGTATCTTCACATGAAGAACAAAATCGACCAATACAAGATACAACCCAAACCACCACCACCAACTCAAGCCAATTGGAGGCAGTTCAGGCGTCATCCAGACGCGATGGATACGTCAGCCGATCGAGCCAGAGCCAGAGGACGGCTAGCGCATGCAGAGGACGTATTGGCACAACCGAGACCATATCTCAATAACTCGCAACCACCTTTCAAACCTCGCGAGGGATTCCTGCGAAGGAGGCAACCCCCAGATCTTAGGGAAGTAATTTGCTATAATTGTCAAAAGAAAGGACACCTCAGTCGCAATTGCTCCCAGCCACGTCAACCACGCAATCCCCCTAGACCCTTTATCAATTCTAGGGGCATAGAAGTGGTGGACGATCGCTCTGAAATAGGGGAGGACCTCCACGTCGCTCAAATGGTAGCGGATAACCGCACTACCGAAGAAAGGAAGAATGAATGGCTACGAACGGCAGCCAATGAAACCGAAGAGTTTAAGGCCATGGCAATGCAGGAGTTGATGGGGAACAAGGATTTTGGGGACGCCTAAACCCGACGGCCTGGGTGAGGGCTCTACGTTGTAATGCTGTATACATAACTCGCTTCCGTTCTATGCGAATTCCAGTATCGATCCGAACCAGCAGCAACAAGGCCGACATAAAAACATTAGTAGATTCAGGAGCAACGGACAATTTCATAAACCCACGATTTGTGAAACGAATGGGATTGGGTGCGGCCCTATTGCCAAGCCCAAAGCAATTGTTCAACATCGATGATACGTTAAACAAAAGGGGATCAGTCACTCATTTCGTCGACTTACAAATATTAACAAAAGGAATTACTAGGAAAATGAGATTCCTTCTAGCCGATATCGGGAAAGAGGACCTCCTCTTTGGATATCCCTGGCTCAGCACATTCGAACCAAAGTTCAGTTGGAAACACGGGACTATTGACGAAAAAACACTACCAATTGTAGTCAAATCCTGTCATCCTCTGGTCAACACCAGCGTAATAGCTCATCTCCTTTCTGAAACAATGAAGGATAACATCATGACCAAATTGGGAGCGCAATGTTCTATCAGGGGAGCAGCTACTGATCTTGCAATTGCCGCAGGGCCCAGCAAAAAGATTGAAGTACCGGAGGAATACAAAGACTTCAAAAAGGTCTTTAGTGAAGAAGAATCACATCGATTTCCCCCTTCCCGAGAATGGGATCACGCGATCAATTTCAAAGCAAACATCCCCGACCACATCAATTGCTCGATATATGAACTATCCCAATTGGAAGATAAGCCATTACGAGATTTCATCACAGAACACCTGAAAAAGGGGTACATTAGACCCTCAAAATCGCAATACGCGTCACCATTTTTCTTTGTCAAAAAGAAAGATGGAAAGCTACGACCAGTGCAAGACTACCGACGAATAAACGAATTCACTATCCGCAATAACTATCCTTTGCCACTCATTCAGACTCTCATCAAAGACCTTAGCGGTGCTCACATCTACACTAAACTTGATGTACGATGGGGATACAACAATATCCGCATAAAGGCAGGGGATGAACACAAAGCAGCGTTTAAAACGCCTTACGGGCTTTTCGAACCAACGGTGATGTTCTTTGGACTGACGAACTCACCTGCTACGTTTCAGTCAATGATGAATCACATATACCGGGATACGATTGCCAAACATGACGCAAAAGGGACCACTATTCGTGTATATATGGACGACATCGGTATTGCGACGCGAACAAACTTGGCGGACCATGTCAAAGCGGTTCGAGATGTACTAACTGTAGCGGCGCAATACGACTTATTTTTCAAACCCGAAAAATGCACTTTCCATTCCCCGTCCCTTGATTACCTGGGGGTAATCCTTGAAAAAGGGGTAACTCGTATGGATCCCGTCAAAATTGCGGGTATAAAAAACTGGCCAGCGCCGACCAAAGTTAAGGACGTACGATCCTTTTTGGGCTTTTGCAATTTTTATCGCCTATTTATCAGAGGATTCGCATCAATTGCCAAACCATTGAACGAACTCACAAAGAAAACTACGGAATGGCATTGGGGCCCAAATGAACAACACGCATTCGACCTCTTAAAAAGACGGGTCACAACTGAACCGGTGCTGGCACATCCGGTATTATAAGATCAATTCGAGATGGAGGTAGACGCATCAGGATTCGCGGTGGGAGCAGTGCTACTCCAAAAGAAACCTGATGGCAAAAGACATCCTATAGGTTACTATTCCGCGACGCTAAACGCGGCAGAACGAAACTACGACATCTACGATCTGGAATTATTGGCTATCGTTAAAGCGTTACGACATTGGCGACCTTTATTAGCAGGGTCACATCACAAGATCAAAGTATTCTCGGACCACATGAACTTGCGATACTGGAGAGAACCGCAGAAAATTAGTAGACGAGTCGCAAGGGAAGTATTGGAACTATCCGAATACGATCTTGAAATTCATCACATAAAGGGAACCGCAAACGGACGAGCAGATGCGTTATCAAGACGACCCGACTATGATCACGGGGAACAAGATAATGAAAACATCACAGTATTACCAGACAAAGTATTCGCTCGAACAACAACAACACACCGTATAGGAATGCCCATTCATCCACCCACAACATTTGCAATAGAGGAACTAATGTCGACTAACAACGAAAATGCACAAGACGAAAGCATCATCAAACCATGGGTAGATCCGCACAGACTCAAGAAGATCAATGGGACATGGTACAAGGAAGGCCGAAGGGTAATCACTCAGGGAAGTGAAAAACAGAAATCAATAATTGCCGCTCATCACGACACCCCAGTACACGGTCATCCAGGGATCAATAAAACTGGCAAGATAGTAGAACGATACTATTGGTGGCCAACCATACGACAGGACGTATTAGCTTACGTCAGAGGTTGCGCTGAATGTCAAAGACACAAGGTCAACAATCGCCCTATTAGGGCTCCATTACAACCCATCTTTCCTAAACCGGAAGCTATGCCCTTCGAGACTATTGCTCTCGATTTTATCACTAAATTACCCATTGCGCAGGGCTATGATTCGATCCTTACAGTTACGGATCACGACTGCACCAAAGCATCTGTGTTTATTCCTTGCAACGAGGAAATCAACGCGGAAGAAACAGCCGCGCTATACATCAAACACGTGTTTATGCGATATGGCTTACCAAACAAGATCATTAGTGATAGGGATCCCAGATTCGCGTCCAAGTTCACCAGAGAACTATGCAAACAATTAGGAATAAATCAAAACATTTCCACGGCATATCATCCTCGAACAGATGGACAGTCGGAGCGAACCAATCAATGGCTTGAACAATATCTCCGTTTCTGGGTAAATGAAAGACAAGACAATTGGAATCTTTATCTTCCAATAGCAGAATTCACGCATAACAATTGGCCTAATGAGGCCACAGGGCAGTTGTAACGTTTCTGCCCAACGCTACCTTCAGTACTGCCTTGACCTGCAGCACCGGAACACGAGTCGTTGACGAGAGTCGACGCTACTCCGAATGACGCCTGGAATAGCCAAATGATGATGAGAGAGGACCAAAGAATGAGGCCTCTATAGTTAAGTCCACAAAGGGACAACAAGACAAGCACACAGCAAGGAGTGGATAGCAATGCAATTAACAGGGACCAACCATGCTAGTCGTGAGGTGGTATGAGAATACAAAGCTAAGGGCCGTACTGCCCAAAGCCGCTACCTATATACTGCTCAGGAGCTGGCTTTCAAGCTGAGCTCCTGGCAAACCCTAGTACATGAGAGATAAGCATACGGCTTATCCTCCAATAATATCAGTCCATCAATGATGCGCCACGGCCCCACAACATGAGGCGAACAGCCTTAAGGGCCAACAGGGATAAGGAGTCACAATGACTCACCCAAACAGAGATATACTCAATGTGGCTAGTCCATCAGAAATATCCATCAGAACCCAATGATAAGGGCCTGGAACGACCTCGGCTCCTGATAAGCCGGCATGGGCATAAGCCCGACCCGGTCACATGACTGGAACTTCCCACAGTCACATGAAAACCCGAACATATTCTTATCACGCGATGTCTCGCGGCACGATATTCTTTACTTGCCTTCGCAGGCAGCCAGCGCTCTTGGAATGCGCGAATGTCACATGACCGTGATGGCACATACGTGACAGCAGTCTCCATTTTTCCTTCTGATGGGGCATAATCCTCGTGCTGATTGGAATTCAACGCCCAGTCCCATTCCGCAAGTGGCGTTGTGCCTTGATCAGTTCAAACAAGCACGGGAACATGCTCAAAAACAAATCATCAAGGCACAAAAGTCATGGGTTGCACATAAAGATACGCCCAAATTCCAAATGGGAGATCGTGTATGGCTGGAGGGACGTCACCTGCGAACTTATCAACCAAGCGCCAAGCTTGCGCCCAAACGACATGGACCCTTCCAGATTGTTCAGGTGATGTCCCCTGTCAATTATCGATTGAAATTACCCGCCAAGTGGAGCATTCATGATGTGTTTCACATCGATCTTCTCACCCCCTATCGCGAGACTTCCTTTCACGGACCAAATTTCCCAAGACCTCCCCCTGAATTAATCGATGGTGAAGAGGAATATGAAATCGAGAAGATTCTAGACCAACGGCAATTCGGCAGAACAAGGCGCAAACAATTCCTTATCAAATGGAAGGGCTATCCAGACTCGGAGTCGCAGTGGGTCAACGCCACTGACGTACATGCCCCTGATGCCTTAGCTGAGTTCAAACGGACTCTGAATTCCACTCCCTCACGTATAAAGACAGGCCATTCGTTGGATGAAGCACATCAGTTCTTCCTTCGTCGAACAATGTCCAGTTCCCCTACTGCTGTCTCTACCACATCACAAACCTCTTATCACCTTCCCACTGTTGTTGCACCTACCTATGCCGAAGTTGCAGCTGCCTTTCGACAAATCAGCCCGGGAGACTACATCCCCGAAACCCCTGATGTATGCGGACACGACGTTGGAGGATTGGAGGAAGACCAATCGGGAGTGGAGGAGGGAACAAATACTCGCATCGAGAGTATCCTTGTTCCACAAACGCTTATCCAGATTCCAGAAGGCCCCGACCTCAGTGACGTGGAGCGAGTTTGTGGAAGTTGTAAGCAAACCGCCCTGTCATGTCCAGGCCATCCTGACGCCGACAACTCCCACATCCACTATGACTGTGGACAACTCATCTACAACTGTACGTGTAACAACGACCCCGTCCGTATCCCTCCACCGCCAACGCCTCGATATATCAATGTCGACCCCCCTACCAACGTCATCATGGACCCCGCAACGTCCTGGGGTATTCACATCCGCGCCACCCTCCAAGCTCGAGAAGACGACTCGGATAAAGAAAATCAAGATCCCCGCCAAGTATCGGGATCCCAAGATGAAGGGGTACCACTTGTGCCGAGGAGGACGAGGCGCGGAAGAAGAGCTGGTGTGGTACCACCAAAAGAAAGCCCTTGCTTCCCAGACTACCGAGGAGGCGGAGCATTAGCAGAGCAGCAGCGTACTCGGGACAAGGCTGACGCCCCCGACGGATTCGAACTAAACATACCCCCAGATTCATCGCCTTTCGTATGACCGAGAATGGTCATATTACAGTCGCCAAGTACATCCACGTGATGCCTGGCAACAACCCGATCGTCTACGGGTGCATGAAGAAGGGTGGGGACATTCAACAAGGTGAAGTACACGCTGCTCCTGACTTTGACAACGTGGATAACGACCGCCATTATACGCATGACCAAATGCGGTATTTGCGACAGGATTTTGGTGATCGCCATGGGGTCGACCTGGCCATGGGGCAGATCCCTGATCGGTCGCTATGGGCGGAGGTCCTTCGATACCGAGCTGTCACCAGTCGGTACTCCGAGTTACAAGAACGCATCACTGCTCTGGAAAATGAGCAGTATGTGGTTGGTAACGAAGTCAGGAAGTGTACGCGTCGGCTAGAGGAGGCCAATGGATTACAGAGGATTATGGACCAGGAGGTTTCGGTCAGTCGAGGTGCCACCATTATTCCTTGGGTGTTTGAACGAGGACGTTCTGCCTGAAAAAGGGGTAATGTCACGTTTTGACATGTTACGGACTAATCATCATCATCATTACGAGGTCTCGGAGTTCGGGACGCTTACTAGTCGGTTATGACTACGATAGTAAGCCGTTATTAGTCATGGACACTTACGCGTCGCCGGTACTTGGATTCGCCGGTGTTTCAGGTTTCATAGTGACTCATTACTAGGATAGGGATCTTAGGGTTTGGATTCCCAGCTGCGCTTTAAAGCCAGCATGTAACTGTATATAAGTCGTGTAGTAAAGACCAAGGCTCTCTAGCTTGGTCTTCTTGAATCATCACCAGTCGACTCTTCGTCTCTTCCAATCTATCGATTGAAGCTTATCCTTTGGATACCCTAGTGTCTTGTAAGACGACCTAGTGGCAGTGCAACTGAAGCTGAGTTGCCAGTGACTCTCACGATTCATCCATATACTCGTACATCACGCCGCAGAAGTGTTCAAGTCGAACAAGCGTTAGGTGATAACGCTACATGTAGGGTAGTATTCCGCGAGCGGCGTACCCTGCTTCCGCCATCGGTCCGAAGACGACAGCAACCGGCGGTGGTCCTCCTTCATCATCACCAGCTTCATCGGCAGATTCATCGTCGATTCTTGTGATGGGTGGTGGTATGAATCGGGGCGTGCAGTGACAATAGTTTGGGGGGTTGTCGCAGCGGGTACAGACAACCCTGGCTTCGTAGTAGGACCGGTCTTCGTCAGATGAGTCGTGTGAGCCAGCCCTGGTCTCGTGGTATGTATTGTCGTCGTCGGATGACTCGTCGCTGTCGTATCGATCGACAGCGGTAGTGGATGTGGCAGCGGTGGAGGGCTGGAAGATGCTTGCCTCATCAGCAACCGTATCCTCGTCCGTCTCTCCCTCGCCGTCCTCTTCACCACCTGATCCAGTCGCCATGACTGCATTACCTCCCTCATCAACTCGGTCTTCTGCCTCAGCGTCTTCCACTCGGCCGCTTGTGGGTGTTGGGAATCGCCTGCGAGCCTCGGCCAGGTCTCGAGCGGCTTGGTCATTGATAGCGGTTGTTCGGACGTGCTCAAAGGCAGAGCAGAACGGGTCATCGACGTTGTTCGTGTGGTCATAGGTGGTGAGGGAGTTGACAGTGGGGAGTTCGTCAATGTTGACAATGGTGAGAGGGACATGGGACATGTTATGATAAAAGTGGGGGAATGGAAGTGTAGACGGTCCTGTCGAGGCTACTTTTATGTGAGCTTCGGCGGTTGGGTTAGATTTTTGAAACTTCCTTATCTCTTCGTCCGCGTGTACGTCGTCCCACGGGACCCACTGGTTGTCCGAGTCGGCGTATCCTTTCCACTTGATTAGGTATTGCAGTTTACGCCTGCGTCCGTATCTTCTCGAGTCTAGTACTTTCTCGACCTTGTATTCTTCCACGTCTCCTACTAGTTCTGGCGGTGGGCGCTGATAGTTTACGCCGTGAGTCAGCGTTTCTTTGTACGGGGTAAGGAGATCTGTGTGGAAAACATCATGGATGCTCCACTGCGTGGGAAGCTCAAGTCGATAGTTTACGGGAGACATCACCTGGACAATCTGGAATGGTCCATGTCTCCTGGGCGCAAGCTTTGTGGTTGGTTGGTTGGTTCGAAGATGACGCCCTTCGAGCCAGACCTTGTCCCCTATTTGATATTTTGGGGTGTCACGGTGTTTGACCCATGACTGTTGCGCCCTTCGCATGTAATCTTGCGCCTGACTCCTTATCTCCTTCAATTGTTCTAGTCGCTTCTCGACCTGTGGTATCGGCGACTTCTTATCTGTCCAGTTAGTAAGGGGGTGATAACCCATTAGCAATCTGAACGGTGTTTCGCGTGTGGACTCGTTAGTCCAATTGTTGTGAGCGAACTCCGCGAGCGCTAAGTAGTCAGCCCAATTATTTTGTCGTTCATTGGCCCATAGTCTGAGGTACTGCTCCAACCATTGGTTGGTTCGTTCTGATTGTCCATCCGTCCGTGGGTGATAGGCCGTTGAAATGTTTTGTTGTATCCCCAAGATTCGACATAGTTCTTTTGTGAATTTTGACGCGAACCGGGGATCTCTGTCACTAATGATTTTTGACGGTAGTCCAAACCGTGCCACGACGTGTTTTGCGTAGTGTAACGTTTCCACTAAACATTGATCCGACTTGGATCCGATGGGTCTTCCTTGCTTCAATGCTGAGCAAAGCGCACGGCTTCTGAACTCAGAAATGACTTTATACGTCTTGTAAAGGGGCAACGACCAACAAGGTCCCCTAAGACCGCCTAGCTTGAGGTACGTTTCAAGGTGACAACGCCTAACAATTAAGTTGGCAACAAGAATAGTCACACTGGCCTATGACTCTGCTTCAAGACTGTCTGTGATTCCTGAGAGTAATACAGGTGGATGTCAAGACAACTAAGCTAACGAACTATAGCGCAGCTCGTATAGTATATATAGTACACAGATACAACCATAAAAGGTAAGGGTCCATCAAGCCACAAAGGCGACAAATACAACATGAATAGCGAATAATAAGCATGATGACTCACATCAATCAGCACATGAATAAGACATTAATCAGCCATAAGTAAGCGTCCCCACCAATGAGTGACTGAGCACCTCCAACCAGTGAGTAAGCAACCCTGGGACATCAATAAGCCCACCTCATCGCATCAGTAAGCGAACACCAATCATAAGTAATCGAACAGTAAGAAACTGTCATCCACAACACAAATCAACCATGCGTCAATAAGCAATGGTCTCGGCGCTAACACAGGCGCTCCCTGGACTAATCCATCAATAACACTTTCCCGAAAGGGGATCATACCCGGTCCGCTGGAGTGCGTCCCAACGGCAGCCACGGCCTGCTGATATCGGCAGCTACAGGTCGCTGGTCTTTCACCACGCAATCGCTATTTGTCGTCGTTGGTCGTCTTCAGGACACAACTGTCTTCTGCCAAGTTCCAATGGCTACCTTTGCGTTCTCGTCCCCTGAGTTATGGGTTAGGTCGGATACGTACTGCGACCCGGGACCGTTCTTCCATCCTGCGCTGCCCCCTGACTTATTGCTTAGGTCAGATCCCGTGACCTGGGGTTACATCACATGACCGTGTCACGTGACTCTTGCTCGTCCTGTAATAGCCTTCCTGCCAGCCTCTGGGATTCTACCGCGAGTGATCATATTACTCACGAGCTGGCGGACTCTGCACGCCTCGTCATAAGCGAGGTAGCTGTCGTCCTCTGCCGCTACGAGTGCGCGTACGGCCTCTTCTTCTTCAATATCTTCTTGATCACGTGCCTCCCAGGTATGCGCCTCTGGGTAATCTTGGCAGTTCTTCCAGTGTTCATGTAGACACTTGCGCTGTTTGTGGGTTGGCGTAGGGTCTGAGCGTAACACGTAGAGTGTCGCAGTTTCCTCGCCTGATATTTCTTCTTTGCATGGTATGAATATGGACGCTTTTGAACAGTCATGGTCAGTGACTGTGAGCACTGAATCGTATCCCCGTGATACCGGGAGTTTCGTGATGAAGTCTAGTGCCACTACCTCAAATGGCATCGCTTCTGGTTTCGGGAATATGGGTTGTAATGGTGCTTTTGTTCTTTGCGTGTTGACCTTGCACCGTTGACACTCAGCACATCCTCGGACGTACTCGGTAACGTCTCGTTTCATCGTGGGCCACCAGTAGTGGCGCTCCACTAGTTGCGTTGTTCGGTTTATTCCTGGATGGCCGTGAACGGGGGGATCGTGATGCGCTGAAATTACTTCTCTGATTTCCTTCATTGTTCCCGTTATAACGAGCCTTTGTCCTTGATACCACCAAAGCCCCTCTGCTTTCGTTAGTTTGTGTGGATCGACCCACTTGCATATTCTTTGCTCATCTTGTTGCGTGCTTGTGGTTCGTATGAATACTTTGTTTGGTAGCACGACGACGTTTTCGTTATCTTTCTCTCCTTGATCGTAGTCAGGCCTCCGAGATAAAGCGTCGGCCCTTCCATTGGCTGTCCCCTTGACGTGGTGTATCTCGAAGTTGTATTCCGCTAGTTCTAGTACTTCTCTGGCGATTCGGCGACTGATCTTCTGGGGATCTCGCCAGTATCGGAGGTTGAGATGATCTGAGAATATGCGTACTTTGTGTGGTGATCCCGCCAACAGATGTCTCCAATTCCTTAACGCTTTTACGATGGCCAATAGTTCAAGGTTGTAGATGTCGTAGTTCCGCTCTGCTGCGTTGAGCGTAGCCGAATAGTATCCTACAGGATGTCGTTTTCCGTCTGTCTTCTTTTGGAGAAGGACCGCTCCGACTGCGAATCCTGAGGCATCTACTTCCACATCAAATTGTTGTGTCTGGTCAGCGTGTGCGAGGATGGGTTCCGTTGTTACTCGTTGTTTGAGCGTTTCGAATGCTTCCTGATGTTTTGTGTTCCATTGCCATGGTTCATCTTTGCGTGTTAGTTCGTTTAGTGGTTTGGCAATGGTGGCGAAGCCTCTGATGAACTGCCGGTAAAAGTTACAAAAACCGAGAAATGATCGTACGTCTTTTACGGATGTTGGTGACTGCCAGTCGCGAACACCCGAAATTTTGACAGGGTCCATACGTGTTACCCCCTCTTCAAGGATTACCCCCAGGTAATCGATACTGGAAGCGTTAAAGACGCATTTCTCGGGTTTGAAGAAGAGGTCGTGTTGTTGTGCTACTGCGAGTACATCGCAGACTGCTTCCTGATGTCTTTTAGTTGCTAGCGGTTGTCGTTTGGTTGCAATGGCGATGTCGTCCATGTAAACCCTGATTTTCGTCCCGAGTGCGTCGTGTTTTGCTATCGTGGGTTGGTAGATGGTATTCATGAAGCTTTGAAATGTAGCCGGCGAGTTGCACAAGCCAAAGTACATGACTGTCGGTTCGAAGAGTCCGCGGCGTGTTTTGAACGCAGCTTTGTGTTCATCCCCTTCCTTGATACGAATATTGTTATATCCTTGTCAGACATCTAGTTTGCTAAATATCTGCGCTCCTCCAAGATCCCTGATCAGGTCGTCAATAAGGGGGAGCGGATATTGGTTTCGTATTGTCCATTCGTTGATTTTTCGGTAGTCCTGTACGGGTCGTAGCTTTCCGTCCTTCTTTTTAATGAAGAAGAATGACGATGCATACGGGGATTTTGAGGGACGAATGTATCCCTTTTCCACTTGTTCGTCAATGAATTCGTCCAATGCTGCATCTTCTACCCCTTGTCATCGGGTATACTTTGCAGTCGATTACATCAGGTACCCCTTTTTTGAATTCAATTGCGTGGTCGCAACTTCGTTTTGGTGGGAACCTTTTCACCTCTTCCTCACTGAATACCGTCGTGAATTTTTGGTATTCTGTTGGTATATGGACTTCTTTGGTGTATTGTTTGGCTTCGATCGCGAGTTCGACCGCTGATCGTCGTCCATATACTTGTTCTTCTATTTTTGTCACGATTTGTTCTTTTGTGTTCGTTGTGAACATTCGCGACACTCTTTCGTCATCTTTCTCCTCGTTAAGCAACCTTGCGAGTACTGCTTTTCTGTCGTTTGGATTGACTGATCGTAGTACTATGGGAAGCTGTTTTTCGTCAATGGTGGCATGTCGCCAGCTGAACCTTGGTTCATAGGTCGCGAGCCAAGGGTATCCCAACAGTATGTCTTCTTTTCCTATGTCGGTGATGAGGAAACGCATTTCTCTTTTAGTTCCTCCTGTTTCCACGTTAAGCGTAAGATAGTGTGTGATCTGTCCCGCTTTATTAGTGGTATCGTCGATGTTGTAAATGTTTTTGGGCTTATCTAATGCCCGTTGTCCTAGACCCATCCGTTTTACGAATTGTGGATGGATAAAATTGTCAGTGGCTCCGGAGTCCACTAATGCTTTGATGTCGGCCATGTTATAACTTGCGCGAATAGACACTGGTACTCTCATAGATCGGTAGCGCATAATGTACACAGAGTTACAACGTATTGCCCTCACCCAGGCCGCTGGGTTCAGGCGTTTCCAAAACCCTGTCCCATTAATTGTTGTAGGACCAGGTCTTTGACTTCTTCATCGTCCCCTGCCACTCCTCGTAGCCATTCCGCCGCTTTCTCTTCTTTAGTTTGTGCGGCTTCAGTGGTGCGTACTTGTGTATCGCGGCGTCTCCTAGGTTGCCTGCAGTCGCGACTGATGTGACCCATTTTCTGGCAGTTGTAACACTGCGTTTGGCTGTGGTCCCGTTTGAATTGTCTCTGGATGAATCCCCCTCGTGGTGGGAATGGTGGCTGTGGCGGCTTGGTGTTCCTGGGGTGGTTTGCCATGATCTCCTCGGCTTCTGCTAATCATCCTCGAACTCGGTCTGCAGATGTGTCCATTCGGTTGTCATTTTGGAGTGGTGCGAGCAACTTAGCTAGTGCTCCTCCTGTATTACGCCCGGGTTTGAAGGCGTCGAGGTTTCCTCTAACTGTCTGCATGTGAATCCACTTTTGCTGCCTCTTTAGGGCGGATTCCCTCCATTCCTCGTAGTTTCGGGGGTCGTCGTGTTGGTACATTGTCTCGTACAATGCTCTTGGTAGTCCTCTGGTGAAGTACTTGAGTGTTTGTTCGGCGTTAATATTGTATCCCGAGTGTCGAACGAGTTGTTCGAATAGGGCGATGTAATCGTCGATTTTTCCATCCTTCATGTGTATTCCGGCATCTAGTTGTGCCTGTGCTCGTTCCTTGCTGAGAACGTCGCCGAATTGCCTTTGAAAGGCGTTGAGCAAGTTCTCCCATAACCTGTTGTCGAATTGGTTGGTCCCCGTGGCTACTTCGTTTACGAGCCACCGACTTGCAGACATGACCCATTGGTTAACCGCATTCCCCTGAATGTAGGTGAGGAACAACATAGCTTTTTGATACTTATTCAGCATGGCTGAATGGTTTGCGTTTACTCCCGCGTAGACCTCCCATTGAAGGATGAAGGCCTCGGCTTGTGATCTTTGCCCCGTGAATGTGGGCGGTGGGTTACCGATGAATTTATCGTTCCCCCTTGGTGTGCGTTGTGGGCTACTGCTGGTCCTGCCAGAGGTGGTCCTCCTCCTGGCGGTCCTCCTCCTGGCGGTCCTCCTCCTGGCAGTCCTCCTCCTGGCGGTCCTCCTCTTGGTGGTGGTCGCAATGGCGGGAATGGCCTGTTTTCCGGCGATGGTACCCTATTGCGATCGATCCTGAATTCGTAAAACATGTTGGCTCCTTCGGGAATGCTTGGTGCATCAGGGACGTCCGGTCCCATGGCTCGGTTTACGGCTTCCATGTCTTCTGGTTGTAGTTGCTGTACATGACCTGTTTGTTCATTGATGACAAGTTGAGGTGGCGATACTTCTGTTTGAGTAGTCATGTAGCTGAATGGTATTCCTCTGATTGGTTCGGGAATATGCAACTCAGCTGTTCGCGCTGCTAATGCGTCTATCTCCGGTGATTGTACCGTGATATCTTCGGGTTCTACACTTCGTGGGGTTGGCGATCGTTCGCTGGTGTGGCTTGATGCTGCCGGTGTTGTCGCTCGTAGTTGAAATTCGGTCCTTGGTGGTTCCGAGTCGAGGTTGTCCCTCTCTTGACCGTCTATTGGTCCTTGCTGATCAATTGGTCGTGCGTCGACCAATGGCACGTTTATGTTTAGATCGTCTGCTGCTGGTCGTGTTGCTTCAAAGTAGTTGTTGGTGTTACTCCACCTGAGTTCTACCCAGCAACAGCGTTCTCTGTTGAATACTACGGGATGATACCTTTGTGCGGTAGCTGCTTCTGCGTAGTATCCGGTGTTGTTTTCGTCGGATCTTCTGGTGTCTGGTACGTGTCGCCACCTTACTCGCCCTATGAGGTATCGAGTGGGCGCGTCTCGTTCTCTTGCGTCGATCCTATAGGGTACGAAGTCCCAACCGTCTTTGGTATTGAGAGTCGCCACGGCGTTCGGTTTGTGAAGAGCTTGGATTTAATGTTACGTGCGTGTTCGCACGTGAGCCTGACTTAGGCAACGTAAGGTGAACGCGGTGACTTAGCGATCTGCTGACTCTAGCACAATGGCAGAGTATCGTCTCAACGCACGAAGGCGGAGTCTTGTTCCCAGCTAACGCGGCCCGAAAGGACGAAGAGAGAGAGAGAGAAAGAGCCTTCTGGATTCGATATGAGAAGTGTACAAGAAATCCAAGCTATCGACTACAACAGTCGATAGCTTCCTTATATAGTACTACGCTGCAGTCCGCCTTCGTCAGCGAGACCGCCACTACTACTAAGACCACTCCTCGGCTGGGTAATCGTCCACGTATGATCAGTAAGCGTATCACAAACCCGTCAGTCATCGTATAGTACACCATCAGTCATCGTACAATGAATCACCAATCGTCGTACCGTAATAGTCCGTTATGCCAAGTCCCCTGAGTTATTGGCTTAGGTCAGATACTTACTATGACCCGGGACGTTACACAGGGCTTGCTCGGGATAGTCGCCAACAAATGCTGCCAAGATTGGATGGCAGCGGCGCCAGATCCCGTCGCCGCTCAGCATCGCGACACCAGTTTCGCCGCACGCTGTGATCGGGGCCAGGATCTTCCGCATACAGCAATGGTATACATTGCCCAGAGCACGTCGTCGAGCGGCCTTGTTGCCCATTTCTTCAAGGCGTGAGGTCGGAATGTAGGCCACAAGCATTTGAGCTCGACGGGTTGGCTTGCGACGGATAGCCTTTGGTATGTTACCAATGGTGAGATAGACAGGGTATGCCATTTTGCCACGGAATAGAGTAAGTTGCGTTTTGTCGGACGAGATGATGACCGGGACTACCGTGGCGCCTGGTCGTCGCCCTTCCAGGGATGTCTACACATCCATAATAAGCTCCTGGGTTTGTCCGATAAACGATAACGCACCTGTACTGCCCACCACCAATTACCGGTGTGCATCTCACTGTACACACGATTTGATCGCTCGTTATCTGCGTAGTGGCGCTCCGGTGTGAAAACCAGATCACGCACGAACTCTGGGTCACCAAAAAGACACCTAACAGATTGTAAAATATCACGGAAATAAAAATGGAGGGTTTCGCCTGCCACAATGAGTTCGTGGCATTGGAATGGAGGCCGGCCTGCCAACTTGTGATCGATGATTTCATTTAGTTCCTTGGGGGTGCGATAAGACAAACCGAGGCGGTCGACAACCTTCCAATCGAGTTAGTCTCGTACTAAGCGATAACATATCGATAAATTGCTGCAACCCTTACCTCGGGTATCGCAAGCAAATCAGCAAGGGCTGATGATGTTGGCCCACACGTTTTGGCCCAACATGCGATCTCCCAGTCGTGCTGGGAGAAAAACGGAGCCCATATCGATGAATGGAGAGCCTCTTGACTGGTGTGATATACGTGGGATCCTTCACGCTCACCAGGGATGGGTGCACCAGGCTCACCACGCGAAAATGTTTCGACGACCACGGGTGAGGCTCCACCCGAATTGCCAGGCTCGAAATGAAGACTTGGTGGAGACACAGGGTCATCAGACCCTGATCCCGTCGATCAAGCGTGATCCGATTGTCTGGAATCCCGCTGCTCAGGGTTGATGGCGGCAGAAGAGTCGATGTCTTCCATGAGGGCTTCGAGGATATCCGCATCAATAATGTCGTCTGGATCTACGCAACCTTCTTCAGGTGTCAAGTCAGCGGTGTCTTCATCATTGGCCCTGGCGGTGTCTTGAGAAGGGGCCAGCTCGTCATCATGCTCCATTGCCTCTGCAGGGTCAGTATGGGTGTCGGCAGCATCAGTAGCGTCTGAAATATCCACACATTAGCCAGTCAACATGCTCAGGCTGAATACGTTACCATTTCGTGTTGCAGGGTACGTGACGTGGGGCTGTGATGTCGCATTTTGGTTTGAGGGTAGACTAGAGCCTTGCAAGGCACGGCAATTTGAACGGTGAGATCTGTGAATATGTTGGGAAAGGCTGTGTGGTGTGAAGTCCCGATTGCAGCCAGCACAAGGGATTTGGGGTCGTCTCATACTAGCGGAGTTGTCTTGATGGGGTGAAGGAAAGATGGTGTATCACCGCGAGCGGGATCCTTGACGCTTTTAGTTAGAGCCATGAGTTTCCGAGAATATAAAGACGACGTACCATGATGTTCAATACCCATTCCAATTCCTGCCCATACTCCCTATATTTGCGCCTTAGATCTTCGCAACTTCTTACCTTACCTTTTGAGCTCGGTTGATGGCCCCTCGAACCCGCAGTACCCATGTCGGAGGGCAAACCAGTCACGCACGCTCTCTAGCAAACGAGAATCTTGCTCCATTCCAAGGTCCACGTAACATGGCAAGTAGCACGGGTACATCTATCCCAGGCAGTGGTGCTGGCTCCAACCGTAACCCCGCACCTACGAGCACCCCTCCATCCGGTAAGTCTAAACCTTAGAGAAGTATGAGTGGTGGTTCATTAGCACTAGTACTCGAGAAACGCACCTTTGGATCCAGTGGCAGTGCGTCCATGGCCTCGGAAACAGAGGCAAGTGCATCATCTAAGAGGGCCCGAAAATATGGTAAGTGGATATCCAAATTCAGTAGGCATGGTGCTGACGTACCGAAAGGCCCTGTGCATGGACGCCCCATGCCTCTCAGGTTAGAAGACGAAAGCGAGCTTGCGACTGTGCCAGAGTCCAATAGCAAGGGCAAACGAATCCAACGCAGTAAGTGATTAGATTACAAATGTTTGTTCGACAAACATATTACTAATTGTTTGTTTGACAAACAATGAAATTTTTCAGCTTCGTCGTATTATCCTGGTCGCGGTGATCACAACCACGACCTCGCCCAACTCGACCCCAACAACAATGGTTTCTACACTCCCCGGGTCGATGACCACAACGGCAGTTCGGACGGTGATTGGAACGATGACGAGCAAGAACTTCAGCTCGCCATCAAAAATCCTTCAAGGTTCTCCGAAGTTATGGCCAACAAGGTAAGTCTACATTGTTTTTAGGACCTCTAAACTGAGCTTATCTTTCACAGCGACCCAGCTGGATGTCTAGTGATGCGGACGTTTCCCCTTCGACTCCGCTGAGTCATGGAAACAATCTTGATAACGTTGACAGTTCTGCCATTCTCACTGACCGGGCTTCTGTGGTCTCCACCCCTAGGCCTGCCACGAATACGGTACCGATTGCTGTCTCAGCAACGACAGACGCTAACCTCCCTGGTGAGGTTTAATCTTTTGATCATCAACTAGTATGTGGCTACTTAATATTCGACGCAGGTGGGAACATTTCCCTAGCCGCACCGGACGACAACCCCACCAAGGGCAACACTTCAGCCGAGCCAGATGCCCAAGTCAACACGGACTTGGTTTTTCTGGAAGGCTCGGCGAAACTGATGCTGACCCACCAGCGCCCCATCATCCGCGCCATCGTTCAAGATGCTATCGACCGTCTCCGTGTGTCTCTTTTGGTTCGTAACGCCTTTCCCGAGCCCGTCATGGCTATTGCCTTCACGAAGGACGCACTTCGTCTTGCTGCTGAGCGGAGTGACAAACCTGGTGCAACGACTGTTCAAGCCCGACTCCAAGATGATGATGAATATGTCACTAAATTGGTTTCATTGGTAAGTGTCATTATACTGGAGATGACCTGACTAATGTTCAATGACAGCCCCGCGCTCGGATTTCCTTGATCCGTAGCGAAGTCAAAGACCGCATGAATGCCATATGTTTTGCTGCCATCCTCGGTATCGGGTCGGCCACAGAGGTTGCACGCGTCATCGGCAAACAACTATCATGCTATACTTACACATTCCCGAGGGTGCCGCCGGTGAGTGCAAAGCCTCTGAAAGTACCATTACTGACATATTCCCAGAACTTTGGAGCTGGTGGACTGGTGAAACGTTCTCAGCCTTATCGGAACGAACGGATCGTTGCAGTGATCCGGGAGTTATATTTCACTGGCGGGTCAGCATCGTTTGCATCTCGTTTTGGTCATCTTTTCCCCGTCCATTTCGGCGACAATGGGCGGCCGAGTCGGGAGGTTCCTGTCCCAATGGTTGCGCTGGTAGCAACCGCGGTAAGTCTCATACTCTCATATCATTAATATTGTGCTAACTTTTGATCATAGCTGTACGCCACTCTCTACGAGTGGCGTACTGGCGAACAGCAAGCACATGAGTTCTCGGCAAATGCGTACATGGATGTGTACGCTGGTCATGTCAACACCCTCAGACACATCATGGAAAACCGGGAGGGCGCCTTTCATATTATGATGAGTGACATCCATACTCGAGCAAGGTGAGTACGCCGTCTACTCCCCTAATGCTTTTCACTGACCATGTGCTATACTAGCACAACTCCCGGTACTCCATCCGCGGCTGCTCTGATTGCCGAACTGGACCTCAACACCCTCGAAGAGTGAACACAAAATACGGGTTTCAACAAACCATTCGTCGCTAACTCAAAAGACCCACTGTGAGTTTGGAATCACAGTATACTCTTCGTTGTTGACGTGACTTGTAGTCAACAGTGTCGGATCACCCCCTTTCAGCACCTTCAAAAAAAACCACAAAACCACAAAAACGTCACCGCATCGCGAGGTTTGGTGATTGACGTTTTTTTCACTCTCATCTTCTCCTTAGAAAGTATCTGTCTTGCTCGTGTTTGTTTGTACCACGCTGGCGTCCCAATCGATCAATAAAGAGCTGTTATTGTTTCGATAATGTGTGCAATCTCTGAGTAATATCAAGCAAAATTGTTGGTAGGTTCGCTCGGACTAACTCTCTTAGTGTTAATATCAAAAATCTATTGCTAGGTTAGTTTGTGGCACGCGAGGGAATGCTAATGTAAGTAATATCAAAAATCAGTGCTAATTTATCTTTTTTATCTCTCGCTAGCGCGGGAGGTTTTTCCTGATGAACTTTGCCCATCACTGGCACTCCCGGATGATCTTTCTCTTCGCAGCTTTGTCACCGTGAGCCACAGTGCTATCGCGATCTTTATGACATAGTTTCCCCTGATCTCGTTTGAATGGTGTCCAAATAAAGAGTAACTAATGCCTTGTTGAAGCGTCCCGCCAGGTGCGGTCCTCGTCACCATCGTTCGTGTGATCTCGACTATACTCTGAGTCCTGAACCCGCGGTGCCGTACCGCAGCTGCAAGACTTAAACCTCATCGACGATGCTTCCTTCGGACACCTCAGCTATGTGACAAGTAGAGAGAAATCCATTGCAGCATTCAAGGTGGTGCTGTTGCGTGTTGTAGCAAACTTGACCGGAATCACCCAACTGCGGACTCACAGAAAAGAAGCCACAGTTCGAGCGAGATACTGCGTTTCAATACTACTGGGTCCATGAGAGACACCAAACCAAACCATTCCACGACACGCTCTCATGCCACGACACGCTCTTTCTGGAACACCTGTGCAGCTCGAACACTGCTTTAAGAGAGAATCTGGTTGCAGTTGCCGCCAACAACCCCGGTAATCCCGTTGAGAAGGCCCACTGTTTATCGACTTGTCAGCAAGCACCAATAGTCGTAACAAGGAAAGATACTGACAACTGCTTACATCCTGGGACGAAGAACAACAGAATGAATTAACGTTGCTGCGGGCGTGTTAACCATGTAATCATACGCTGAAGTCAAGGGATACATTACCATGAATCAATTACAACAGCGCAGTTTAACCCAATGTTCGCGTTGTCGCTGTCGAGGAAGTCCAGGACACTTAACAGACCTCCACTGCCGTCATCCACCTGATTGGCAGGGGCGACTTGGTTGCAGCACGTCCCACCGACCGCGTTGCAATTCGCATTTACCGTCGTCGTCGACGGTGGCGACGGTGGCGGTGCTGGCTGCGGCGGAGGGTTGGTGTCCCAATGCGGGGTCACGGCGGCAGTGGCACCACTGGCCAAGGCAAGGGCGGCGATGAAAGAGAAGAAGATGTTGTTGAAGAGCATTGTGAAGAAAAGTGTGGATGCGGAAGTAGTCCTGTAGGTTCTCTGTGTGGAGGGAACACTGAGGAATTTGGAGGGATGCGAGCCGCCTCGTATAGGTTTTTGACCATGCCTTGTGAGAAAATGACGGCCAAGACCAGTGGGTTCACCGTCGACCAAACAGTGACAATGCGATCGCAGAGAGTTCAAGAGAAGGAGCGCATGCAGGGAGCATTTAGGCAACATGTCATGTGTCGACTGTTTGATCTAACAAAAGAGAACTATGCCGTTTCAATAACTAGCAGAAAACATAACCGAATATGTCGCGAACTTACCCGGCGCAAGTGGAGGTCCTTAGAAAATTTTGCGAAGATGGCAGCGAACATCCGGAGCACGGCTAAGAGAATTATTGGCCGCGTATCGACGACCACAGTGATTATTCCCGTGTCCAACTCAGAGATCAAACATGCAAACGTGTTCCACGGCAAACACAAAGGGCCAGTGAACCCGAAGTAACAGTGTAGGCCCATGGACGTGTACGTCTTCCAGGAGCCACAGCCGCCCTCAGCACTCGGGAGATATCCACAAATGGGAGCGAGCGAGAAAACGTGGGTGGGGTCATAACGTTTGCGCTCTCGGTTAATTTCTAGGGATGGTTATTCTAGAATCGCACCGCAATGCGGACTGATGACGCTGTACCCGATAAAGCATGTATTCACCGGTCGTGCGAGGGTTTGTGCATGTTCTCGTTTAGACCCACTGTGTGAATCTAGGGTGCATTCTGTGCGTCTATGTTGACAGGCTGGAGATCGAGAGATGATCTAGAAGACATGACCTCAGCTATACCTTCCTTTAAACTTTGTTGTGGTATGCCCACACGAATGCCGGCACACAATGGATACGGTCTAGCGACGTTTCGGTATAGTTTCTTTTACGAAATCCCCACGCAACCAAATAGCACGAGTTCTCCAGGTTAATTGGCCAATCATGGGAGCGAAGGCGAGCCTATCGAGAGATGCTAAGAGCAGAGTGAAAATGAAAGCTAGCGACGCTTGTTCCATTAATAGAACGTGATAATTATGCACGTGTCGCGGGGCCGTATATTTCCTTGACCGTGATTGGCCTGACCGACAAGTGACAGTAATCTAAATCCGCGTCGGTTCGCAACACATTCCCATCGCCCCCAACACAAAATTCCAATCCTTTGCTTCTTTTGCTATCGAGATGTGGAGTACCCCTATATGGGTATTGTAAATAGCATGCAACGCGTGTCATACAGGCGATCTCACCCGACAGGCCTTCGCTGTCAAACGGCTCCGAGTGTGAACAGATCTCACCTGGTCGCGTCCTCACGTGCATTTCCTCTGCTTCCATTGACGCAGATATGCGAGTGCAGGGCCAGGTGCGGGGATGGGACGAGCTGCCTACCCTCCTTGCACTCTCATCTTCCTCCACTTCTGCATGGCCTCTGCCTTCCATGCACAATCAGTGGTGCAGGAGTTCCCTTCAACATCCACCCATTACGTCCAATATACACGCAGGCGACAGGAATCCACAAAAAAGACCGAGACGCGTGGGGCACTCTCTGTGCATTTCAACTCCCTCCGCACCGCCCCGGTTTGAGCGCCCTCCGATCTTGGCGTGCGCTACTCCCCTTTTGTGACCGCCTTTTCTCTCATCTCCCACTATCTTTGGCATCTCTTTTGGTTTCCACGAGTTTCCCGACGCCACCATTCCATCCCTCTCCCTACTCTGTTGTCACTGTAGCAACCTCCACGTCTGTATATACTTGTATATCGACTTGCACAAAAACGTTACAATAATGTAATTTGTTATTATGTAGCGCCACTTCCTTTTATTTGCCTAAATGGTTTATAGTAACACCAAGGTTTGATAATGATATTCCCTATTTACCTAGTGAGTGCCTTGTTCTGCTCTTTCTATTCTAAGCTCAACATAGTCAGGATAGGCGAGGACTGTTTACACTGTTTACAGAACCGTCCGTTTGACCCTCTTCCCGTCTTTTGCATTGCACTACAGTACCCCTTTGTGTGCGCCCCGTTACGCGCCCTCTTTCGTTTGCGCGCCCCCTGCACTTGTTTAAGCACCCTCATCCCTGTAAGCGGCTCCACTTCGGCGTCTACACCTGGCGTTCGTGTAATCCGCTATTCTATAATTTGCTGCGTGCGCTACCCTGCATTTCCAATTACTGATCGCCCACAGATCCCAAATGATTACCGGAACTAACTGGTGGGTTTAACCCTATCGACGATGGAGAATGGAGTGAAACCACCTACATCCAAGCAGCTGTCAGATTTTTCAGTGCTATCAACAAGAATGACGTGCTCGCCGTCTAGAAGATAATCGAGGACGGGGAAGACCCGAATCGTCGCGATCATGTCGGGCGCACTCCATTGCACGTTGCTATTTTCTCTAACAATGTCGAGGTTGGAAGCGTCCTTATCGATGCCGGTGCGCACATGACTGCGCGGCTTGCTGGCGGGCGTACCCCTCTTCATCTCGCAGCGCAAATGAGGCAGGTCTCCCTCGTAAAAGAGCTGGTTGAACGTAGCGCTTATAACAAGGCGAAGACGGAAGAGGAGAAGCGCAACATGGAAGAAGCTTTCGCCAACAAAGAGACAGATTCCGTTCGTCTTAGCAGCGAAGACGACTGGTCGTCTGACGAGTCCGACGATGAGAAACCTCACCGCAAGCCTCCCGTTTACTATAAAGGACGAACCAGAAAAGAATTCTGACCCTTTGGACGATAACGAAGAGGAGCCCGATATCATCGACATTTCTACTCATGGTCGGGACTTTGGCCTCACTGCTCTCGGCTATGCTATCCTCTCTGGCTCGCGCGAGGTTGTCGGTGAACTGCTTGCCGCAGGCGCTGATCCGAATTTCGTCGCTCAAGCGAAGAACGTGAAACCTCTTCACCCACTTGCACTGACGATATACACTCAAGACGAAGAGCGCGGAGCGATGGTTGCTGAACGGCTGATCGCGGCTCGGGAAATCTCATCGATGGCGGACAACGTTTTATTCATTGTATTCCATCGCATCGTAGCCGCGGGCAAGACCAAGATCGCAGCGTCACTCCTTGAGCACGACCCAGATGCAAAGAAGGTACTCAATTATCCTGCTTGGTACTGTTTCTGGCTCGTGCTCCCCAATGTCTCGATAATTGAGGCTGGCGACTATGCGACCCTGTCTCCATTGCTTGCGCACGGTGCCAAGATATCATTTTTGCTGGAGGATATTTCCAGGTCAGGGAAGCGGTATGGACATTTTGTGCGAAGTCAGCAGATCTTGACTGATCGATGAACAGGACGTTCTACGTTCCTTCAGTAACTGATTATCGAGGTCACATCTATCTTCCGATAGAAACCGCTCTAGGGCAGTGCGACGAAGTTATTGTTATTTCCCTGCTTGCTGCTCTCGGTGCAGACGTAGATGGGCCTGTCTCCCAGCAACCAGAGAGTCAAATACGTATATAAATTTGTTAAAGACGCTCCCGAAGGAGCTGGCGCACGAGCTCATGGGCAGACGTCCAGGGAGGCTTTCAATTCTGTACGTCTCTCTTCTTCGCATACGATTTCGCCCCACTCAGCCTGCGGCCTCAGCCCCTCATGTTGGCGGCGAAGCGTGGGAATGTGACGACCTCACGGACCATTCTAGAGTTTGGGATTGACCCCACCCGGGTCGTGCACCTACCTAGGTATGCAGACGGGTCTACTCCTCCTCTACACGTTGCAGTCCAGAAGGAGGACCAGGTTGTCACTGAAATTCTACTTAAGTACGGCCCTACGCAGCCCCTCTACACAGAGAACGGCGTCGGGCAAACGCCACTTGACATCGCCAGTCTCAAAGTCCTTCCGCGACTGGCGATCGCGAGATAACCCGACCAACGGAGCTGATATTGAATGTAGGGCAGTACCTGCGTACCCCACCAAAGGCACGGCCATTCAATGTAGAGAAACAGAAGATAGAGATCCTGAAGCTGCGAGCTACGCTTAACATGCTTCTCGCAGACGGGCACCTCGTGCACGGTAGCAAGCTAATGACGGAGCTCCCCGCCTTTGCAGATCGTATAGGGCGGAGGCTCGCCGAAGAGACTGCGCGGAACAATGCGTCAGAGAACCAGGCAGATGATGGAGAACTTGATTCCCCCGAGCAACAAGGCTCGACCACCCGTACGTACTTCGCACTGCGTGAAGCGGTCGCAGCCTGGGCGCCCCGGGACGCGACAGCTCGTGCATCCGGCGGTTGTACAGCGCTCTGTTCGACGGAACCTCGCTCAACTAGCTGAGGGAACATTCGATCGATGGAGCCAGCTTTCGCGGGCAACTGACGAGGAAGACAAGGAAGCTGTCGGACCCTGAAGACCAGCGCATTGAAGAGTTGAAGGCGCGGAGCTTGTTCTCTCAGTTTATCTTCGAATTCTAAGCGCGTGGATCTTTATGGTGAAGACCAACTTTGAAGATGCGTCTAGAGTTAGGCTTATCCGTTGACAATTCCCCTCCACTTTTGTTTGAAGGTAGAAGTCAGGTGTATGATTGGAGTGGGCCATCGTGATCGGATGTCTGAACCATGCCGAATATGTCCGTACATCATGAGAGAATATGCATATTTGATCATTTTGGGGTAAGTTACAGTAGTATTGTATTCGACAATTACATTTATCATCTATACTTTATTTCGCATACACTTTCTAGCCATTGGCATTTAGTACAGTACATGCCTTTCGGGTATATATGTCACCAAGAGGCGTTGCAACTAACTAATTGACAGTCGAGTCGAAGGGGAGCGTCACAGGGGCGTCATCAAGGCTACCACCCGACCCGACAAGCCAGACAGACCCTGAGATTAATCATACGCCAACGCTAGTACTACGTTATAAAAATGGGTATTACCACTTCTCAGAGTCCGGCGCAGCCAACTGCATTCCTTGGCCTATTGTACAAGTCGTAAAGTGGTGTTGCGGGCTGTTGCCGACTTGAACAAAATCACCCTCTTGCAGACTCACAGTAAAGGAAGCCGAAAACAAACACTGGATTCGAAACATCGGATTACGAGAAAAAGGCTTGAAACCACTGCACAGTTTAAGCGAGACACTAAATTTCGATACTACTGGGTCCATGAGAGACACCAAAAAATACATTCCACAACACGCTCTCATTCCCCGAACCACTCTTCTGGATCACCTGTGCAGCCCGAACAACTGATTTAAGAGAGAATTTGGTTGCAGTCAAGGCCAATAACCCCGGTAATGCCGTTGAGAAGGCCCCAACTGATTATCCACTCGTCAGAAGCACCAATAGTCGTAACAAGGAAAGATACTGACAGCTGGTCACATCCTGGCTCGAAGAACAGCAGAATGAATTAGTGTTGCTGCGGCGGCGTGTGAGCCATGTAATGAAATACTGAAGTCAAGGGATACAGTACCACGAATCAATTACAACGGCGCAGTTTATCCCAACGTTCACGTTGTCGCCATTGAGGATGCCCAGGATATTGAGCAGACCTCCACTACCTCCATCTAGCTGGGTGACAGGGGCGACTTGGTTGCAGCACGCCCCACCGACCGCGTTGCAATTCGAATTTGTGGTCGTCGGCGTGTTGCGCGGGGTCACGGCGGCAGTGGCACCATTGGCCAAGGCAATAGCAGCGACGAAAGAGAAGAGGGTATTGAAGAACAGCATTGTGAAGAAAAGTTTGGATGCGGAAGTAGTCCTGTAGGTTCTCTGTGTGGAGGAACACTGAGGAATTTGGAGGGATGTGAGCTGCCCTTTTATAAGTTTTTGTCCATGTCTTGTGGGAAAATGATGGCCAATACCAGTGGGTTCAACGTCGACCAAAAGTGACAATGCGATCGAAGAGAGTTCCAGAGAGGAGGTGCGCAAGTAACAAATGTCAACTGTCAAAGGTTCGCTCCAACAAAAGAGAACTATACCGTTTCAATAACTAGAAATAATATGTCCGAATATGTCGCGAGTAACTTACCCGCCGCAAGTGCATGGCCTAGAAATTTGTGCGAAGATGCAGCGAACATCCGAGCACGGCTAAGAGTATTATTATTGGCTGAGTATTGACGACCACAGCAAGTATTGGCGCGTCCAACTCAGAGATCAAACACGCAAACGTGTTCGACTGGCAAACACAAAGGGCCAGTGAACCCGAAGCAACGGTTTAGGTCCATGGCCCATGTACGTCTTCCAGTAGCCACAGCCGCCCTCAGCACTCAGGAGATATCCACAAATGGGCGCGGCCAAGAAAACGTGGGTGGGGCCATAACGTTTGCGCTCTCGATTAATATCTAGGTATGGTTATTCTAGAATCGCACCACAATGCAGAGGGATGGTGCTGTACCCGATAAAGCAGAAATTACTATTCACCGGTCGTGCCAGGGTCTGTGCATGTTCTCGTTTAGACCCACTGTGTGAATCTAGGGTGCATTCTGTGCGTCTATGTTGACAGGGATGCGGTGGATGAGCCTGGTGACCGAGAGGTGATCGAGAAGACATGACCTCAGCCATACCTTCCTTTAAACTTTGTTGTGGTATGCCGCACGAAATGCGGGCACACAATGGATATGATCTAGCGACATGTCGGCATAGCTTTGTTACGAAATCCCCACGCAACCAAATAGGTTGAGTTGGATAGGAGGTTGGTCCGGGATGAGGTCTATCAGGTGGAAATCTTATGACAGCCTGAGACTCTATTATGAGAGGGACGCACGTACCACGAAATACAAGGATACAAAGCAGGATACAAGATACAGATACAACCTAACCGCGAGTGAATGAGATCAAGGTGCGTAAAAAGCTCCAAGTGGAGTGGGTTCTCCAGGTCAATTGGCCAATTACGGAGCGCTGGCGAGCCTATCAAGAGATGCCAATTGAAGAGCAGAGTCAAGGTGAAAATCTGCTTCTTCCATTTATAGAACGAATAATCATGCACGTGTCGCGGAGCCGTATATTTCCTTGACCGTGATTGGCCCGACCGACAAGTGACATTAATCTAAATCCATCCACTTACGCGTCGGTTCGCGCCACATTCCCATCACCCCAACACAAAATTCCAATCCTTTGCTTCTTTTGCTATCGAGATGTGGAGTGGCCACCGTATATGGGTAAATAGGATGCAACGCGTGTTATACAGGCGATCTCACCCGACAGGCCTTCGCTGTCAAACGGCTCCGAGTGTGAACAGATCTCACTTGGTCGCGCCCTCACGCGCATTTCCTCTGCTTCCATTGACGCAGATATGCGAGCGTAGGGCCAGGTGCGGGGATGGGACGAGCTGCCTCCCCTCCTCTTCTGCATGGCTTCTGCCTTCCATGATCTTGTGTGCACAATCGGCGGTGCAGGAGTGGTTCTAACATCCACCTATTACGTCCCATACGCACACGGGCGATGGGAATCCACGAAAAAGACCGAGACGCGCGGGGCACCTCTCTCAGCTCTGTAGGTCTCCACTCCCTCCGCACCACCTCCTACCTTGGCGTGCGCTACTCCCCTTTTGAGAGCCCCTTTTCTCTCATCTCATGATCTCCCACATCTCTTTGGCATCTCTTTTGGTTTCCACGAGTTTCCCAACGCCACCATTCCATTCCATCCCATCCCTCCCCCACTCTGTTGTTAGCCAGCCTTCACGTCTGTATCTACTTTGTATATCGACTCGTACAAAAACGTTACGGTAATGTAATTTGTTATTATGTAGCGCCAGTCGCTGCGCCACTTCCTTATGTTTGCCTAAATGGTTTAACATCAAGCTTCAAGCTTCAATAACGATATTCCTTATTTAGCTAGTGATTGACCTTGTTCTGTTCATAGCCTGGATGGGCGCAAAGACTCTCACACTGTTTACAGTACCATCCGTTTGACCGTCTTCCCGTCTTTTGCATAGTACTACAGAACCCCTTTCTGAGCGCCACTTTTACACGCCCTCTTTCATTTGCTCGTCCCGTCCAATTGTTTACGCACCCCCATTTCTGTAAGCGACTCCACTCCGGCGTCTACGCCTGCCGTGAGTGTAATTCGCTATTCTATAATTGCTGAATGCGCAAACCTGCATTTCCAATTACCGATCGTCTACAGATCCCAACTGATTACCGGAACTGACATATGACATCGAAGGCTTGGACAATCTGCACTTTTGGATTGGACTCGGATATGCCTTGACCATCGTGTTGCGTCATGCCTTTCTGGGCATTAGGACAACTGCTGCGAATCATATCTCGGGAAAATATGTCTAGTCAGGTGAAGCATGGGCATCCAGGTGCCCTGCGAGACATGCAGCAGGCCGATGATCTTCATTTATTCCAACAACACGCTGCCCTCACCCAATTTCCAGCTCTCGTCAAACGTTTTCAGATCACGTACACCCTCCTAAGAAATTACAAAAATAAAATAGGGTGCAGCCCGTTTGGTTTAGTTTGTTCTGGCGACTGTCACGGAGACTGAGTTGAGTCTTACCAGGTAAAGACGATGGAGTCCCCGCACGACGCGCTCGACGAGACGTGACACAGTGATGGGTACGTCCTTTCCTAGCTTCTGATCAAATATCCTAAATTCGTAGTGGAATGTCTTATACCCCGGTCACTGGTGAACACGTGGACATACACACGTTAATTCCAGCATCACAGAAGCAGAGAGAAAGAGTTGGCTTACTAGGATCCTGGTGCGTGCATTGAGGTTGGGTCGTTTCAGCAGTGGCGGCACGTGTGCGGCCGCGTTGTAAAGAAATTTGCGCGCAGACAGGTCCTTATATGGGACGCCGAGGAAGCCATTGCGCATTATGAAGAAGACGGGATTGAGCAGCCCAGTCAGCTTCCACGGTTTTATTTGTGTCGGCTGCAGTACGATCGTCCCCGTGTCGAGGTTCACTTGGCAGTCGAATAGCTCGCGGAGTTGTTGGGAAGTCGGCCTCTTCTCTCCCGCGAGTCCCTTTAATTCGGATGCGGGTTGCAATATGTAGGGGTGTGCAATTGTTGTTGTTGGCGGTGCTGGCGGCCGGTGGACAAATCATCCGCTCGCATAAGGGGCAAGGGCGGCGCCAGTTCGTGTTCTAGACACTTTATAAATCGGGACAGGTAAAGCTCTGTGCCCTGAGGGAGGAGCGTATTCGCGATAAAATCATCTATCAAGATATCAGGCTGCTCCAAGCTACTATGGCTGGCGGAGGTTGAGCAGTAGTTGGAGGCATACCTTCCGATGAGTAGCACTTTCCATGGCGGAAGAGGCAAAACAAAATCAGGATGTGTTTGTGCTGAGGGGGCTGTTAGGGAATACGGAGACTGACCTCGATTAAAAATGAGAATGTGCTGTAACATTGACCTCTGTGTGGACTGTAGACGTTCACTACAACTGTGGTTGTCGTCAACGCGATCTGCCGCATTTCTCCATTCCACAACCAACAACCATAAACCAGATGAAGATAAGATATGTCAAATCGATCGCTTAGATCAATTTTTAATCACGGAGAGTCAGATAACTTAGGCCACAACTTACATGGATTGTGGACAGCACTGGTTTCGTTCGCCCTCGACCTTTGAGGAGGTCCCCGAGTACGTCAGGTTTATGCAACTCCTGCAACAGACGCCGAAAACTCGCTTTCAACCGTACAAGCGCCAGTGAGATGGAATTGGGCATGTCAATGAACTATATCGAAATACTGTACTGCAGGAAAGGAATGGCTAAGCAGCTATATATTGAGTAGGTAGGCACCATTGGAAAGTGATTGATGATCGCTAACGCGTGCGTTGCTCAAACGGGAATAGGTTTGCTAGGCCAACGGCCACTGCTCAGGAGGCCAAGGCTCGTATCTCAGAACTCGGAATCAGTACATAATTGACGAGGAAAGGCAGGGGTGGATTATCCACACATGGCCCACTTTCCAGCTCACCCCACTTAAGCACCCGAACGGAGTCCCGAGTCCCGAGATGGGGGTCGCCAAAGAGGACTTGAAAGGTAACCAGAATAACAGCGTCTGATACAAGTGAGTGAGAGTTAAGTCAACCCCAGAGGGGCCGCAAAATACGCTTGCCTGGGAACAAGCTAAACAAGGCCGCGGCACTGCGGCATCTGGCATCACGGCATCTGGCATCATACACGGCGGCCGGTATGCTCGACCAAATATGGCACTGTTCACTGCTTCTGATCTCGGTGGGTCATCTAACCACAAACATGCATCATATGCATCTTCTGTCACGTTAAGCCGAGCATATTTGGAACACTCTGGAACATACAGTATCAATTTCGGTCACTAGAAAAGGTCCGGGAAGACCCACTCTAATCATACACCTATTAGCTTCTAAGGGAAAGGTCAACTGATAAGCCAGTCCAATCTCACCGACGCATCTCAAAACTTGTCTTCACTATAAAGATCCACATATCTAGGATCGAAGATCCTCGGAGTTAACAGACTCTGCGCCTTCAACTCTACGCGCGGCGGCCGCATCACGCAGCGCAAAGTACATGCGCGTGGCAGCGTCATGTGGCGTGGGGGTATCCAGTTCGCCTTTCTCTTCCAGGCTGAGCGCTGCATGCTCTCGTGCGGTTTCTTCGGAGAGCCTCCGCTCCATACGATCCACGAAGGCAAGAAGCTCCGTGGTCAGCTTGGAGCCGTGCGCGATGTTCCCGTTCGCCAGAAGCGTGTCTATCGTAGCTCGCAGCTTCGGGATCTCGATCTTCTGTTTATCCACGTGGAATACCGGCGTCGCTTTCGGGCTGCGCAGGAATTGTTCGGGATATATCTGCAAATCCGCCTAGCACCACTCGCGGAAGGCCCTTGAGACTGGCAACGTCCAACGGCGTCTGCCCGATGCTGTTCTCTGTGTAGAGGAGCTGCGTAGGGCCGTACTTCAGTAGAAGTTCTGCGTGAACAGGGTCTTCCTTCTGGACTGCAACGTGTAGAGGAGTGGACCCATCCGCATCTCTTAAGGGAATGGTGGGGCCGATACCGAATTCTAGAATGTGCGGTTGTAACATTCCCACGCTTCACTGCCAACATCAGGGGTTGAGGGCGCTTGGATGAGTGGTGCGAAAACAGATGCAAATATAAGAAGCGTACAGTATTGAAAGCCTCCCTGGACGTCAAGCTCGTGCAGCTCCTTCGGGAGCGTCTTTAACAGATGTTCCATATATTTGACTCTTGTTGCTGGGAGACGGGCAAGCGGAGGTGGGATACATTCCAGCTGGGAGAACGCCTGTCACCAACCACTCAGTAATCAAAGTAATTATTAGAGTCACCCGCCGGTATCACGCTCGCTCTGATCGCAACCCTTCTCCATTAAGAAGTCACAATCTCCGCACTAGAGCCATAATATGCAGTTGATAGGAGTGGAGTGAAACCCACGAACCTCACACTACCCCGCAATTAGCGTCACAGGTGCGAAGACAATTCCTACTAGCCGCACCGTAGGTGATGCGCCTCCTTCATTAAGCTAGGCTTCAGCGCGAACATCTGCTCCGCACAGAGAAGCGGCGACTCGTTCAATTCGTCGGATTTACAGCCAAGGAGATCTGGAAGAAAGCACAGCGCCCAGGTTATCGATCCTTTTCAAGCACTGCGCAAATGTCATCGTCGTCAGTTCAGCATAGCGGGTGAATGCTGCGATAGGCCGTAGTCGAGCAAGGTAGTCTACAACCTTGGTCGCGCCGGAGCGGATGACGCTGCGAAGCAAGTCATAGTTGCACGTGAGAGTCTTGCGCTGGGTATGTTCATCCTTCGCTATGTCTGTGCGCCGCTTGCCTTGAACCCCCGAGAGAAACTGGTTAGCCTCTTTGTTCCGTGGTGTGGACTGAGGAATGTCTTCGTATAAAGTTGGGGTACACGAGAGGCGCTATCTGGCGGATGGATGTGAGGTCAACTTGAAATCGATGAACTCAGGTATAATGCATGATGCATGATGACTGGACGTGTCGAGTCGTGACACGTATCAAGTAATCGAGTAATGAAGGATGTGGCTTGCTAATAGTTTTTAGAATTCCCTCCCTCCGACTCTTTTGGAGCGACTTGCAATAATGCGAATCCGCTGTTTTAACAGTCTCAAAATGGACCACCTAGAGGGCCGTCCATGGAAATCTGCAAGAGTGCACAATTTATTGACTGCACCGAGAGCCTGTGTGCCGAGGCATCGCAAAGGTTTCCTCTGGAGTTGTAAATGAGAGAGAAAGTTGCGCAACAAGGAACGATAGGCAATGAGCGTCTAAGCAAGCGGCGTCACGGTCTGAGTCACTGTTTCTGAGAGATTAATGCCTACTAGCGGACGTTGTGCAGCCTTGTAGCAAGCTGCAAGCCAAAGAAGATGAACTGTCAACAATCTCCACGGCGAAGGACGAAGACTTCCGTGAGGTTGATGAGTGCACGGCGCATGAATGCATGAATCACGACGTAATCACGACCACCACCGTAATGGTGAACGGGGCGGCAGCTACATCGGACGAATTATTGCTATGTATATAGTATATACAATAATAACTAGCTAATAAACACATGTTTTTATCTCAAAAGAAGGAAAGAAGTTGTACCCCGAGCCCAGCATTGTATGCTCCTCGCCCTTGCTCTCCGAGTCCCCACGTGCTTATGTTTTTCCTGGATATTTGTCATATGATTTCCTTTTGTGGGGGGTTCCGGGGGTCCACCAAAATCCCTGAAAAATATTTCGCGACCCCCTACAAGTTTAAAACTTTTTTGACTCCTTGGTGTGCCGGCATTTATGTGGACATAACACACCAAAGTTTAAAGGAAGGTATCCGAGTCGCCGAGGTCATGTCTTCTAGATCATTTCTCGATCTCCAGGCTCATTCCCCGCATCACTGTTAGCATAGGCGCTAGGCGCACAGAATGCACCCTAGATCCATTCAGTGGGTACAGTATTCAGTAAACGAGAACATTCACAGACCCTCGTACGACCAATGGATAGCAATTTCTGCTTGATCGGGTACAGTCCCATCCTCTGCATTGTAGTGCGATTCTAGCATACCCTTACCTAGAAACTGACCGAAACCGCAAACGCTATGGCCTCACCCACGATTTCTCGCTCGCTCCCATTTGTGGTTATCTCCTGAGCGCTGAGGATGGCTGTGGCTAATGAAAGACGTACACGGTCTTGGGTCTAAACCGTCACTTCGGGCTCACTGGCCCTTTGTGATAGCCGTGGAACGCGTTTTCATTGGACGCCCAAATGCTTGGTGTCGTCCAAGGTGTCGTCGTCAATACTCAGCCAATACAGTAATAAGTTACTCTTAGCCGTGCTCCACCAGATGATCGCTGCCATCTTCACACAAATTTCCATGGCCCTGCACTTGCGTCGGGTAAGTTACTCGCGATATATTCGGATATATTTTCTGCTAGTTATGGAAATGGCTTAGTTCTCTTTCTTGTAGTAAACCGTCGACACTTGACATGTTCCCTCAAACTTGCCTGCATGCGCGCCTCTTCTCTGGAATTCTCTTCGATCGCATTGTCGCTGTTTGGTCGACGTTGAACCCACTGGTCTTGGCCGTCATTTTCCCACACAAGGCATGGTCAAAAACTTATAAAAGGGCAGCTCGCATCCCTCCAAATTCCTCAGTGTTCCCTCCACACAGAGAACCTACAGGACTACTTCCGCATCCAAACTTTCTTTACAATGCTGTTCTTCAATACCCTCTTCTCTTTCGTCGCTGCCATTGCCTTGGCCAGTGGTGCTACTGCCGCCGTGGCCCCGCGCTGGGACACCACCCCTCCGCCGTCATCGCCGCCACCGTCGCCACCGTCTACGACGACGGTAAATGCGAATTGCAACGCGGTCGGTGGGACGTGCTGCAACCAAGTCGCCCCTGCCTATCAGGTGGATGATGGCAGTGGAGGTCTGTTAAGTTTCCTGGACTTCCTCGACAGCGACAACGCGAACGTTGGGTTAAACTGCGCTGTTGTAATTGATTCATGGTACTGTATCCCTTGACTTCAGCGTATGATTACATGGCTAACACGCCCGCAGCAACGTTAATTCATTCTGTTGTTCTTCGTCCCAGGATGTGACCAGCTGTCAGTATCTTTCCTTGTTACGACTATTGGTGCTTGCTGACGAGTCGATAATCAGTGGGCCTTCTCAACGGGATTACCGGTGTTGTTGGCGGCAACTGCAACCAGATTCTCTCTTAAAGCAGTGTTCGAGCTGCACGGGTGTTGCAGAAAGAGTGACAGTGGGTCGGGGAAAGAGAGCTTGTGGTGGAATGTTTTGTTGGTGTTTCTCCTGGACGCAATAATATTGAAACGTACTACTAGTGTCTCGCTAGAACTGTGGTTTCAATCTATTTTTGCTTAATGCAATGTTTCAAATCCTGTGTTCGTTTTCGACTTCTTTTACTGCGAGACTGCAGCAAGGGGATTTCGTTCAAGTTTGCAACAGCACACAACAGCATCGCCTTGAATGCTATGAATGCTATCGCCATTTTACGACTTGTAGAATGAGCCAAGGAATGCAATTGGCTGCGCCGGACTCTCAGAAGTGGTAATACCCATTTTAATACTGTACTAGCGTTGGTATATGATTGATCTCAGCGTCTGTCTAGCTTGGTGATAACCTTGATGCTGCCCCTGTGAAGCTCCTCCTTCGAGTCGGCTATCAATTAATTACAGTGTTGTACAAGTCAGGCTGACCCCGGGTCAGGAGAGTCAAGTCACAACAGTCACGCCACCCTGACTGACTATTGACTAGTCAAGTCAGACAACCGTGAGAACTGATAAGACATGATAAGATAAGATAATGCCATCTCCGGCACGAGGTCACTACATTCGGAAAAGGCCCTTGACCGGACCGAGAGGTAACCGGTTACCGTCGATACCCACACTTCTCCCTCGTGCTCGTTAATGTGCAATGCCAAATATATTTTTACGGTCTCCTTCATCTCTCACAATGAGTTACTGGTCATGTTGGATTCAGAAACCCACCTCTTGTCACTACCAAGATTCCATTGAAGTTACTTTTAACAGTTTTATGATGGCACAACGGACGAAACATATTCTCACTCATGTATTTCATTGATATTGAGTTCTCAATACAGTTTTCACCCTCTGTTACGACCCCACAATACCAAAACGCGATGCAGAAATGAAAATATCTCCTTAGGTGACTTTACTACGGACCGGACTACGGACCGGACCACGGACCGGCCTACGGACCTTGACTATTGACCAGCGTCTGACTAAATGACTAGAAAATAGTCACTTGACGCGAGTCAAAGTCTGACTGAGTCAGACTGCAGTCATGACATCGCTGATTAATTAGGTGCAACGCCTGAGTAGGCCTGTGTCTTGGTGACATGCCAGTGCATACGCAAAAGGTAGGTACAGCAATTTCAATGGCTAGGGAACGCATGCTAAATAAAGTCTGGATGCTTGCATAAAATATTTTCGTTCTAGAAGGAGATACAGTAGACGATAGGTTGGCATTGACAACACATTGGCGACGAATGCAAGCTTCGGTTCCTCTGACTCGGAAGGACTTGAAGCTCCGTCTGGCAATTCACAGTTATTCAGAACTCGGTCGCATATAGGAGATAAAAGCTCCTTGGAAGACGGATCCGACCCCGACGATTACAGAACGAAAATGTCGAAAAGTGCAGAACCATATTTGCTTCATCAGCTCCAATGATGTCAGGCCTTCATACATTGTTCCTCTTCGAAGTATTCCAGTGCACAAACAAAATCGAGTATCTATTAACCATACCGTTCGTCAATGCGACAGAGTTACAATCCGTTGCGGTTCCAGACTCGCTGGTCGTCTATTTTCGAGGTGTCATGTTCGTGAAGCAGCGATGGCGGCAAAGGCGGGCCGGCCTATATAGTGGGGGGCGCCGGTGGTGACAGTCTCAGGCTCGCGGTTCCTTCCCACCATCGTCGCACCAGTCATGTTGGCACCCACTCTGTGTGTCTGTCAGCCCTGTCGATCGTCGACCTATTGCTGTTCTCCGTACATATTGTCTCTTAAAGCTGTTACGTTTGACTAGGTAGTACTGGCGTTGGTCCCCTACCATGACGCTGGACTAGCTGACATGATTCTTATGTGTTCTTGCCCTCTTACTACCGCCACTTCCACTTTCCGGCTGTCTCAAAACTACATTTTCACATTTGCCGTTTCTGTTCGCTGCTGCCCTATTCCCTACTTCACTTCACCCTCCCTCTTCATCACTCGACCTCCGCCCGCCGTTCCTACGTACAAGGTTGTACGTAGGTTCCTTCATGTTTCCGAAGTATCTCAGCCGACAGGAATAGAGCAACGCTATTCCGCCATTCCCTCTGGTGTAATTCTTCCGAATCTCTCGTCGTGATAGCATGTGTTCCTTCCTGGTCGCCACAGCTAGTCTTGCTTAGCCAGCCAGTCTTCTGCCGCACCTTACCCCCTGCCTGTTTCTCCCACTCAGTCAAAGGAAATAACAATCTTTCGACGCACCAGCACCGTCCAGCCTATACGGCCACCTATTCTCCGCACCTCTCCTCCCGAGTCCATTCTCAAACTAGACTTTGTTTTGCTTGCTCCATCCTCCCCCTCCTTCTCCTTCAGTCCTCACGCGTACAAAAAAAGTATAATGGAGTCCCGTATTTCGAGCGCGTTCATGAGGGCGTTGAAGGGAGGGAAGCGTGAATCATTCTGCGGAACTGGGCATCGCATCGAATGCTCCTCAGCCTTGTTCAGCATGTGGACCATACCATGACCTCCATTCTTGTTTGCCTCAATGAGTTCACTCTCTTTGAGTATCTCATTGAATACATCAGTCTTGTGCTAGTCTAGCCGCGGGCGCAGAAGTATAACAGAATTTAGAAAACGCCAGAGTTCGAGTGGTGTCGACGAAGGATAGCGCAAAACCAGAACCATCTCAATGTTTTGCGCAGTCATCACAGTCACATTCCTGAGCGCCTCCGATTGAATTTTTTTTTTTCGAATCCGGGTCTGTGCATATATTCCTATGCCTTTATTCCGCGTCCTCGTCCTAAAACTCCTCTGTCACCCCACATCTATATCCTCCGAGTCAAGTGGGCGAAGGATGTGATACAGGCAGTAACTTACGGGTACGGGTGAGAAGAAGTAGGGCCATAAGAACAGAAGCGTTTGCCACAAAGTTTAGCAGGTTACGCCCACACTCAAGCCTCGTGGACAATGCAACAAGGCGTCCGAGTCATACTATATTCCAGTGGATCATTGTCGAATAGTAGCACATTTCACACCACGCGGTACATAGGTCGTGCAGATCTTGCTACCCACAAGCACTGCCAGTGAGCCGTCTTGAAACAAGCCCGAATACCCCCAGATCACCCCCTTTAATGGACGAAACTTCCCCATCAGACACTCCCAGGTCATGGTGCCAGATCGTTCTCCGAGTCTTCGCAGCTTAAGTTTGTCACCGTGAGCCACTGAGTGCTTTCGCCGATCTTTATGACATAGTTTCCCCTGATCTCTTTGAATCGTTTCCAAATAAAGAGTAACCAATGCCTTGTAGACGCGTCCCACCAGGTGCGGTCCTCGTCACCATCTCTCATGTAATCCCGACTACACTCTGAGTCTCTGAGTCCTGAACCTGCGATGCCGTGCCGCAGCTGCAAGACTTGCACCTCATCGACAAATGCTTCCTTCGGACACCTTAGCTGTGTGACAAGTAGAGAGAAATCCATTGGAGCAGATGAAGCAAATATGGTTCAGCACTTTTTCAACAGCTTGGTTATGTCGTCCGAGTCGTTGGGGATCCCAGGGAGAAGTCTTCCAGGGCGCTTCATCTCTTTCTATATGCGACCAAATTCCGAATGACTGTGAATTGCCAGAAAATGCTTCGAGGCCTTCCCAGTCGGTGGAACCGAAGCTTGCATTCGCCGCCAATGTGCTGTCAATGCCAATCTATCGTCCACTGCATCTTCTTCCAGAACGACAATATTTTATGTAGGCATCTATACTTTATTTCGCATACACTTTCTAGCCATTGGCATTTAGTACAGTACATGCCTTTCGGGTATGTATGTCACCAAGAGGCGTTGCAACTAACTAATTGACAGTCGAGTCGAAGGGAGCGTCACAGGGGCGTCATCAAGACTACCACGCGAACCGACAAGCCAGACAGACCCTGAGATTAATCATACGCTAACGCTAGTACTACATTATAAAAATGGGTATTACCACTTCTCAGAGTCCGGCGCAGCCAACTGCATTCCTTGGCCTATTGTACAAGTCGTAAAGTGGTGTTGCGGGCTGTTGCCGATTTGAACAAAATCACCCTCTTGCAGACTCACAGTAAAGGAAGCCGAAAACAAACACTGGATTCGAAACATCGAATTAAGAGAAAAAGGCTTGAAACCACTGCACAGTTTGAGCGAGACACTAAATTTCGATACTACTGGGTCCATGAGAGACACCAAAAAAAAATACATTCCACAACACGCTCTCATTCCCCGAACCACTCTTCTGGATCACCTGTGCAGCCCGAACAACTGATTTAAGAGAGAATTTGGTTGCAGTCAAGGCCAATAACCCCGGTAAGGCCGTTGAGAAGGCCCACTGATTATCGACTCGTCAGCAAGTACCAATGGCCGTAACAAGGAAAGATACTGACAGCTGGTCACATCCTGGGACGAAGAGCAGCAGTATGAACCAGTGTTGCTGCGGGCGTGTTAGCCATGTAATTAAACACTGAAGTCGAGGGATACAGTACCACGAATCAATTACAACAGCGCAGTTTATCCCAATGTTCACGTTGTCGCCGTTTCCGATGTTCAGGAGATTGAGCAGACCTCCACTGCCACTATCAAACTGTGCGGCAGGGGCGACTTGGTTGCAGCACGCCCCACCCTTCGCGTTGCAATTCGAATTTGTGGTCGACGTTGGCCAGCGCGGGGTCACGGCAGCAGTGGCACCATTGGCCAAGGCAATAGCAGCGACGAAAGAGAAGAGGGTATTGGAGAACAGCATTGTGAAGAAAAGTTTGGATGCGGAAGTAGTCCTGTAGGTTCTCTGTGTGGAGGGAACACTGAGGAGTTTGGAGGGATGTGAGCCGCCCTTTTATAAGTTTTTGTCCATGCCTTGTGGGAAAATGATGGCCAATACCAGTGGGTTCAACGTCGACCAAACAGCGACAATGCGATCGAAGAGAATTCCAGAGACGAGGTGCGCAAGTAAACAAAATGTCAACTGTCAAAGGTTCGCTCCAACAAAAGAGAACTATACCGTTTCAATAACTAGAAGATAATATGTCCGAATATGTCGCGAGTAACTTACCCGCCGCAAGTGCATGGCCTTAGAAATTTGTGCGAAGATGGCAGCGAACATCCAGAGCACGGCTAAGAGTATTATTATTGGCTGAGTATTGACGACCACAGCAAGTATTGGCGCGGGCAAGTAACCGTGGGTGGGGCCATAGCGTTTGCGCACCCGATTAATATCTAGGTATGGTTGTTCTAGAATCGCACCGCAATGCAGAGGGATGGTGCTGTACCCGATAAAGCAGAAATTACTATTCACCGGTCGTGCCAGGGTCTGTGCATGTTCTCGTTTAGACCCACTGTGTGAATCTAGGGTGCATTCTGTGCGTCTATGTTGACAGGGATGCGGTGGATGAGCCTGGTGATCGAGAGGTGATCGAGAAGACATGACCTCAGCCATACCTTTCTTTAAACTTTGTTGTGGTATGCCGGCACGAAATGCGGGCACACAATGGATATGATCTAGCGACATGTCGGTATAGCTTTGTTACGAAATCCCCATGCAACCAAATAGAATGAGTCGGACAGGGGTTGATCCGCGATGAGGTCTATCAGGTGGAAATCTTATGACAGCCTGAGACTCTATGATGAGAGGGACGCACGTACCACGAAATACAAGGATCCAAAGCAGGATACAAGATACAGATACGACCTAACCGCGAGTGAATGAGATCAAGGTGCGTAAAAAGCTCCAAGTGGAGTGGGTTCTCCAGGTCAATTGGCCAATTACGGAGCGCTGGTGAGCTTATCAAGAGATGCCAATTGAAGAGCAGAGTGAAAATGAAAGCCAGTGCTTGATCCATTTATAGAGCGAATAATCATGCACGTGTCGCGGAGCCGTATATTTACTTGAACGTGATTGGCCCGACCGACACGTGACAGAAATGTAAATCCATCCACTTACGCGTCAGTTCGCGCCACATTCCCATCACCACTCAATCGCCCCCAACACAATATTCCAATCCTTTGCTTCTTTTGCTATCGAGATGTGGAGTAGCCACTGTATATAGGTAAATGCGGTAACGCGTGTTAACACACGATCTCACACAACAGGCCTTCGCTGTCAAACGGCTCCGAGTGTGAACAGATCTCTTTTGCCCACGCCATTCTTTTGTCACCCCGTCGCGTCCTCACGTACATCTCCTCTGCTCCAAGTGGCGCAGATATGCGAGCGCAGGGCCAGGTGCGGGGATGGGACGAGCTGCCTCCCCTCCTCGCACACTCATCCCCCTCCACTTCTGCATGGCCATTGGCCTCTGCCTTCCATCATTTTTTTTTTGGATCAGTTTATATTCCGGGGTACAAGGAGACAAAGACCGGTCGCAGCCGAGTCTACTTTCACAAGCGCGTATATACCAAGTGTCCCCCTTTATGGGGAAACCCCATCCATGATCTTGTGTGCATAATCGGTGTGCAGGAGTGGTTCCTACATCCACCTATTACGTCCCATACGTACACGGGCGGTGGGAATCCACGAAAAAGACGGAAACGCGCGGGGCACCTCTGTCAGTTCTGTGCGTTTCCACTCCCTCCGCACCACCCCGGTTTGAGCGCCCTCCGATCTTGGCGTGCGCTAATTCCCTTTTGTGGGCGCCTTTTCTCTGATCTCCCACATCGCTTCGGCATATCTTTTGGTTACCACGAGCTTCCCCAACTTTCCCGACGCCGCCATTCCATTCCGTCCCTCCCCCTCCCCACTCTGTTGTCAGCCAGCCTTCATCTCTGTATCCACTTATAGATCGACTTGCACAAAAACCTTACAGTAATATAATTTGTTATCATGTAGCGCCACTTCCTTTTGTTTGGCTTGACATCAAGCTTTAATAACGATATTCCTTATTTAGCTAGTGATCGACCGTGTTTCTATTCTCAGTACTGTACAACATAGCTTGGATGGGCGAGGACTGTTCACACCGTTTACAGCACCATCCGTGTGACCGTCTTCCCGTCTTTTGCATTGCACTACATTACCCCTCTTTGTGCACCACTTTACGCGCCCTCTTTCGTTTGCACGTGCCCTCCACTTGTTTACGCACCCTCATTTCTGTAAGCGACTCCACTTCGGCGTCTACGCCTGCCGTTCGTGTAATCCGCTATTCTATAATTTGCAGAATGCGCTACACTGCATTTCCAATTACTGATCGCCTACAGATACCGACTGATTACCGGAACAAATATATGACATCGAAGGCTCGGACACTCTGTACTTTTGGATTGAACTCGGATATATCCCTTCTGGGCATTTAGGAAAACTTCTGCGAATCATATCTCGGGAAAATATGTCTAGTTAGATGAAGAATGGGCATCCAGGTTCCCTGCGAGACATGCAGCAGGCCGATAATCTTCATTTCTTCCAACAACACGCTGCCCTCACCCAATTTCCAGCGCTCGTCAAACGTTTTCGGATCACGTACACCCTCCTAAGAAATTACAAAAAATAAAATTGGGTGCAGCCCGTTTAGTTTAGTTTGTTCTAGCAAATGTCACGGAGACTGAGTTGAGTCTTACCAGGTAAAGACGATGGAGGCCCCGTGCGACGCGCTCGACGAGACGTGACACAGTGATGGGTACGTCCTTTCCTAACTTCCGATCAAATATCCTGAATTCGTAGTGGAACGTTTTATATCCCGGCCACTGGCGAACACGCGGACATACACACGTTCGTTCCAGCGTCATATGAGCAGAGAGAATGAGTTGACTTACTAGTATCCTGATGCGTGCGTTGAGGTTGGGTCGCTTCAGTAGTGGCGGCACGTGTGCGGCCGCGTTGTAAAGAAATTTGCTCGCAGACAGGTTCTTGTATGGGACGCCGAGGAAGCCGTTGCGCATTATGAAGAAGACGGGGCTGAGCAGTCCAGTCAGCTTGCACGGTTTTATTTGTGTCGGTTGCGGTACGATCGTCCCCGTGTCGAGGTTCACTTGACAGTCGAATAGCTCGCGGCGTTGTTGGGGAGTCGGTCTCTTCTCTCCCGCGAGTCTCTTTAATTCGGATGCTGGTTGCAATGCGTATGGGTGTGCAATTGTTGTTGTTGGCGGTGCTGGCGGCCGGTGGACAACCCACCCGCTCGCATAAGGGACAACGGCCGAGCCAGGTTCGTGTTCTAGACACTTTATAAATTGGGACAGGTAGAACTCTGTGCCCTGAGGGAGGAGCGTATTCGCGATGTAACCATCTATCAGGATATCAGGCTGCTCCAAGTTACTATGGCTGACGAAGGTTGAGCAATATCTGGAGGCGTACCTTCCAATGGGTAGCACTTTCCATGGCGGAAGAGGCGTCAGTAAAACAAAATCGGGATGCTTGCGTGCTGAGGGGGTGTTAGGGAAAACGGAGACTGACCTCGATTAAAAATGAGAATGTGCTGTAACATTGACCTCTGTGTGGACTGTGGACGTTCACTACAACTGTGGTTGTCGTCAACGCGGTCTGCCGCATTTCTCCATTCCACAACAAACAACCATAAATCAGATGAAGATAAGATCTGTCAAAGCGATCGCTTAGATAATTTTTTAATCACGGAGGGTCAGATAGGTCACAACTTACATAGATGGTGAACAGCACTGGTTTCGTTCGCCCGAGACAGTCGAAAGACCTCTAAGAAGGACCTCGAGCACGTCAGGTTTATGTAGCTCCTGCCACAGACGCCGACAGCTCGCTTTCAGCTGTACAAGCGCCAGTGGGATGGAATTGGGCATGTCAATGAACCGTATCGAAACCCTGTGCTGCACGACAGGAATGGCTAAGCAGCTATATATTGAGATGGTGCCTTCGTTAACCTTAAAACGGTAGCGAGATTGGAAATGATTGGTGATCGTTAACGCGTGCGTTGCTCGAACGGGAATCGGGTTGCTAGGCCACTGCTCAGGACGCCAATGCTCGTATCTCAGAACTCGGAATTAATACATAAGGACGAGGAAAGTCAGGGGGTGGATTTCGAACATCCACACACGGCCCACTTTCCAGCTCACCCCACTTAAGCACCGAGCGGAGTCCCGAGATGGAGGACTGCCAATGAGGACCGCTCAACTCGCAAGAAGGATAACCAGCGTCTGGCACAAGTGGGTGAGAGTTAAGTCAACCCCAGAGGGGCCGCAAAATACGCTTTCCTAGGAAGAAGCTAAACAAGGCCGCGGCACTGCGGCATTGGAGCATGTGCCATTTAGTCGCCGGCTTCCATCTGGCATCAACCGAGCTGGCGTCAAACACGGCGGCCGGTATGCTCAACCACATTTGGCACTCTTCACTGCTTCAGATCTCGGTGGGTCATCTAACCACATTTTTCAAATATGCATAATATGCATCTTCTGTCATGTTAAGCCGAACATATTTAGAACACTCTGAAATGTTTCAGAATCAATTTCGGTCACTAGAAAAGGGCCGGGAAGACCCACTCTAATCATACACCTACTGTAGCTTCTAACGGAAAGGCCAACTGATAAGCCAGTCCAATCTCACAGACGCATCTCAAAACTTGTCTTCACTATAGAGATCCACATATCTAGGATCAAAGATCCTCAGAGTCAACAGACTCTGCGCCTTCAATTCTTTGATACGCTGGCCCTCAGGGTCGGCTTCCTTATCTTCCTCTTCAGTTGCCTGCGGGAGCTGCAGCCGGCTTGCGAATGATCCCTCAGGTTGCTGCGCAAGGTTCCGTCGAACAGAGCGTTGCACATCTGCCAGGTGCACGAGCTGCCGCACTCCGGGACGCGCGGCGGCCGCATCACGCAGCGCAAAGTACATGCGCGTGGCAGCGTCATGTGACGCGGGGGTATCCAGTTCGTCTTTCTCTTCCAGGCTGAGCGCTGCATGCTCTCGTGCGGTCTCTTCGGAGAGCCTCCGCTCCATACGATCCACGAAGGCAAGAAGCTCCGTGGTCAGCTTGGAGCCGTGCGCGATGTTCCCGTTCGCCAGAAGCGTGTCTATCGTAGCTCGCAGCTTCGGGATCTCGATCTTCTGTTTATCCACGTCGAATACTGGCGTCGCTTTCGGGCTGCGCAGGAACTGTTCGGGATATATCTGCAAATCCGGTGGTCTGGGTATCCCGTAGCCTGGGACCACTCGCGGAAGGCCCTTGAGACTGGCAACGTCCAACGGCGTCTGCCCGACGCTGTTCTCTGTGTAGAGGAGCTGCGTAGGGCCGGACTTCAGTAGAAGTTCTGCGAGAACAGGGTCCTCCTTCTGGACTGCAACGTGTAGAGGAGTGGAACCATCCGCATCTCTGAGTAAGAGAATGGTGGGGTCAATACCGAATTCTAGAATGGACCGAACAGTGGTGACATTCCCACGCTTCACGGCCAGCATCAATGGCTGGGGGGCGCTTAGATGAGTGGTGCGAAAACAGATGCAAATATGAGACGTACAGTATTGAAAGCCTCCTTGGACGTTTGCGCCATGAGCTCGTGCGTCAACTCCTTCGTGAGCGTCTTTAACAAATGTTCTACGTATTTGACTCTCTTGTTGCTGGGGGACAGGCAAACGAGGTGGTATATATTCCAACTGGGAGAACGCTATTAGTCACCAAATGTTTAATAATCAAGGCACATATTAGACTCACCCGCGGGTATCACGCTCGCTCGGATCGCAGCCCTTCTCCAATAAGAAGTCCACCAGCTCCGTGCCAGAGCCATAATACGCACTTGCTAGGAGTGGAGTGAAACCCACGAACCTCACACTACCCCGCAATTAGCGTCACAGAAGCGAAGACAAGTACTACTAGCCGCACCGTAGGTGAAGCGCCTCTTGCATTAAGCTCGTCTTCAGCGCGAACATCTGCTTCAAGACATCCAGTCTATCACTTATCACAGCGCAGAGAAGCGGCGACTCGTTCAATTCGTCGGATTTCCAGCCAAGGAGATCTGGAAGCACAGCGCCTAGGCTGTCGATGCTTTTCAAGTACTGCGCGGGGTCGTCGTCGTGAGTTTCTGTATAGTGGGTGAATGCTGCGATAAGCCGTGGTCCAGCAAGGTAGTCGATAACCTTGGTCGCGCCAGAGCGGATGGCACTGCGGAGCAAGTCGTAGTTGTGCCTGTGGGTCTGGCACTGGTATTTCCTATTCCTTGCGAAATCTGTACGTCGTTTGCCTCCAACTTTAAGTCCGAGGTAGATGCGTTGCTCTGAGACCTTCGACTTCGTCGCAGCATCACTCTTTGTATCGGAAGGGATGGGGATACCGACGCCGGAGCGGCGAATGAACTCGTCGAGCATTTCGGGGCGGTCGAGCATCACAGCAAGGTTGGCTCCAAGATCTGGCCAGATTGGCATCCCAGCGAAGTCGTATAAATCAAGAATATGGACAAGCGCCTCAGAGTCATCTTCCACGATAGCCTTTTGCAGTGGAATGCAAGAATAATACTTGCGGCCCGGTTGGAGGAAACTAGCTTGGAGTTCGAACATCTTTGTCGCGGGGACCTCGGTACGAACAGAGGATGGCCTTGCCGCGATGTCGGTGAAATTGATAGGTTTCGGCTGTTCGTCGTAATCGTCATAGTCGTCCTCATCCGAGTCGTGATGTCCTTCTTCATCTGAATCTGAATCATCTGATGACGCCAATGAGCTATGTAAACGCAGAGACGTCGGGATAGTTACCATGTAGATTCAGGGTGGTTGTCACGACGATTTCAGTGTCGGGTGGCTGATACTGAGCCTTCGCGATTGCGAGTATGAGGCGTGCTGTATCCCAATGACGGCGATGCAGAGCGACGAAGAATGGCGTCCAACCTAGAAAAGAACTATCAGACAACCAATCTTTCAAGGACTGCGCTGACTAGCAACGCACCGGGTGGAGCAACTTGGAAAGAATTACAGGCATTCGTTGTTTGCACGACAATCTGAATTGGTTCCTTCCCCTCCTCAAGGTGCTTTGGCAAGCAGAGCTCCCGGATGGACGCGTTGTCCCCAGTCCAGCAGGCCTCATAGAGTTCGTCGTAAAACACTTTGAGATGGATAGGGACGGGTGTAGGCATATACTTTCCGTGGCGTAGGTATGCAGCTGCCTGGAAAGTAACAGGCACAGGTTGCTCAGGTGTCGACGTGGCATCGGGAGGGGTGGCACCGTGGGCTCGCAGAACGGACTCTGCGTAAGTGAAGTAATCCATCGCTTCTTGGGAGTACTTCGTTTCCAGAGTGGGCGCTATAATCCTCGGCCCCCAGGTAAGCCCTGGCAGGGATCCGACGGTTTCCATTTTGCAATGAGGAAGGGCCGCAGTGAGATATGCGCGATATTCGCTCCAAGAATCGCCAGCTGGAGAATCGAAAGGGCCATCTGGCGCTCGTATGGCTTGGGGAATAATAGTCTTGGGCTTCAAGAATGAGATAGCTTTGGACGTCCATTGAAGCAGGCTCGTGTGTTGTGTATGGGCGGTATTGGATGACCTGATTGGTGCGTCTACCTCCGCACCGAGAGCAGCAAGCAGCGAGATAACTTCGTCGCATTGGTGAAAAGCAGCTTCCATTGGAAGGTGGATGCGAGCTCGATATTCCGATACTGCACGAATGGGGTTTATCCTGTTCGTGGTCAGTCAAGATCTGCCGTCTCCACAAACGAGGGCGCTCTGCATACCGCTTCTCCTCTGCCCTGGAAACATCCTCCGGCAAATATGATAGCTTGGCACCGTGGGCGAGCAGCAGAGACAGGGTCGCATAGTCGCCAGTGATAATCGCCGAGACGACGGGGAACACGAGCCCGTTCACGTACCAGGTCGGACTATTGAGAACCTTCTTCGCATTTGGGTCGTGCTCAAGGAGCGACGCTGCGATCTTGGTCTTGCCTGCAACTATGATCCGATGGAATATGGTTAATGAAAAGTTGTCTGCTGTCGATGAGATAGCCTGAGCCGCGATCAGGCGTTCAGCAATCTTCGCTCCGCGCTCTTCGTCTTGAGTGTAGATCGTCAGTGAAAGTGGGTGCAAAGGGTTCACGTTCTTCGTTTGAGCCACGTAACTCGCATCAACACCCGCAACAAGCAGTGCGTCGACAACTTCAAGAGAGCCAGAGAGGATAGCATAGCCGAGAGCAGTGAGGCCAAAGTCCCAATCGTGAGTAGAAATGTCGATGATATCGGGCTCTTCTTCGTTATCGTCCAATGGGTCAGAATCCTTTCCTGGCTCGTCCTTTTTCACGTAAGCGGGAGGTTTGCGGTGAGGTTTCTCATCGTCGGACTCGTCGGACGACCAGTCGTCTTCGCTGCTAAGACGAATGCCGTCGGTCTCTTTGCCGGCGGCAGCTTCTTCCATCTTGCGCTTCTCCTCTTCTGCCTTCTCCTTGTTATAAGCGCTACGTTCAAGCAGCTTTTTCACAACGGAGACCTGCCCCATTTGCGCTGCGAGATGAAGAGAGGTACGCCCACCAGCAAGCCGCGCAGTCATGCGCGCACCGGCATCGATAAGGACGCAGCCAACCTCGACGCTGTTAGAGAAGATAGCAACGTGCAATGGAGTGCGCCCGACATGATCGCGACGATTCAGGTCTTCCCCGTCCTCGATCATCTGCTTGACAGCGAGCACGTCATTCTTGTTGATAGCACTGAAAAATCTGGCAGCTGCTTGGATGTAGGCGGTTTCGCTCCATTCCCCATCGTCGATAGGGTTAAAACTACCAGAAATACTTTGTCTTCCGGGATCCTCCTTGATGAACCTGGGCAAGTAATCAGTATTTTGACTTCATATCTCACATATCACGAGGGAAGGCTGTACGCACGCAATCCGGCCACGAACATACGATTTGTCTTCCTCGTCCTGCAGATTATGCTCCTCTTCGTTCTTGGGCTCTGGACAAAGCTGCGGCGGCAGGTATCACAGAACAGACGTCGTCGTAATACGATTTTGGCTTACCTCACAACAGTCCTCAATACACTCTTCCACCGTGCCAAAGAACGCAGAGTGTCGATGGAGACGGCGGTTCTTGTTCTTAGGATTATAAGGAGCTGTCACATAATCACTGAGTATTTGGGTCCCAATTACGGTAGCGGATAACTTACAATTGGCACCGAAATCCTGTGGCATATCGATCAACGTGGGTATCGTGGAAAATAATAATAATCCCGAACTCACAGTTTTGAAGATGAGCCTCTCGATTCTCCTGGCATCCCATCCAGGGCCGTATGGGATGTGAAGATTGACGATGTCATAATCGCTCATCTCCAACCCACTGAATACGCAGTCCGCCTTGAGGTCACCATTGAACCTATGCGCATTTCGAACGGCGTAAACCGGCCGACCATGAGCTGGCCGACCACGAAGCATACTGCGCCGAACTAGATACCGGCCACGTGCATCTGGAGTAGCGAGCTTCTCGATTGCGAGCAGGCGTGCAAGGCCTTGGACGCGGACGACGGCGCGCTCATAGATCTGGGCGAACACATCAGTAAGGAATGTTTGGAGAGAATGGACGAACTGGACGAACAGTAGGATCTATCTCGTCGCGCTTTAGCCCGGGAACGTAGACCTCAAATCCTCGGGAAGAATACTTGGCCAATCGGACTTCATACGAGGGAGAACGCCTCGTCATATCGACCGTATTCGACTGGCGCATCATGGATACGATAGCACGCGGATTCGCCCAGACACGATCACCATCGTAGGCACAGCATGGCGCGTCGACATCGAAACCGGCGAGTACCTCAGCAGGTGAACTGTACAGGCGAAGGACAATCTGGATGCTACGGTACGGATATTGTGCTGAAACGAAAGATGAATGAAACGAGCTATCCAATGCCGCGAATCACTTACAAAGAATGGAAACGGTATGCTTTGTTCTGACGCAAGTGACGTCCCAAGGAACCGAATCACGAACTGCTTCGTATAAGGAAATGATCTTGCGTTCCGCCTTTAACAGTCTTATGTTATAAAAAAAAGCTAGCAGAAGGACAAACACACGTACCTCTTCGACCGTCAAGCCATAAAGAAAGATGTCAACGTCGGACGAAGGAAAGGCTTTGTCATGAAAATGTTTCCTCATGGCCTTTTTACTGCCCGTTGCCGCCTTGGGGAGTGGCATGAGACACGCTTGAACAGACCCTCCAGCGGCTATGACGTTGCTCCAGTCTTCCAGCTGGGAAAGAGAATTTTCCGTGAAAATACTCCAATTCTTCTTGAATGCTTCAAGGTTCTCGACCATAGCCGGGGAGCCTTCCTTGCGCCTCAAAGAAGTTGGCAATGCCATGACGTGCTGAGCATCTAGATCTGCATCGTCCTTGATGACACGCGTCCTCGTGGTCCTTATATCGCTTGGTGCGGAAAAAACATCGACGAGGCCGACATGAATGTCCTTGAGACGGGAGTTGCCCTTGTCCGTCGCAAACAACTTGCGGAGTTCGGCTTCGTCGTCAAGCGATGGCTGGAGAACCTCGTCGAGAGAGACAGGGCCCTTTGGCAAACTGGCAATCCGAGAGAGAAACTGGCAGGCCTCTTTGTTCTGTGACATACTGATGAATATATGTTTGTAAGAAATTGGGGGTCGACGATAACGAGACAACCAGCGGTATTTGTACTCTACAACAGCAAGAGGCGCTGAACGGTGACCAGGGGTGACCTAGACCACATCAACCATCGGCGCCCGCGATGATCGATTTACGCGTCGAGTCGCGTTGTCCGAGCCGCTTCAGGGGCAACTCGTGACTCACCAAATCAGTTATTGCCTTTATTGGTAATACCCCATTTGAAGCACAACCACCACTTCGTTAAGTTCACCTTTCTTTCGAGTCATCTGTGCATCAATCGTCCCTCTTCCCTTCGCATTTATGGCACATGACATTACAGAAGAATTTAGAACAATTGTTAACCAGCTACACAAAGAACGTGGTGACTCGAGGAGAACCAAGCTAAAGCGGTCCTCTCACCTCATTCCAGGCGAAGCGCGAGTGGACGGCGCTCCTCCGTTCATGCAGGCATACATGAGGGAAGGCTACACAATCGTGAGTCATTATCCCCGATGGTTGACTAGGTCTCTTACGTTCGGCAAGCTTCAACATATTACCTCTTTGACACGCATGCTCGCCGCCGTGCGGCGTGCATACCTCGATGTTCATGGACGACCCCCGCCAGCCACACGCCAGACTGTGCGCGCGTTTGATGCCACTGGTGTGGATGCATGGGCGGACATCAAGTTTTTCACGAATGCCGAGCGCGACCAAATCGACATGCAAGCACGGACGATCCTCGCGCGCTGTGCCGACCATGTGCGTGACATGGAGTCATTGGAAAAGCGTGAGATTGGCTCCCACACACTCCTTCCCACGTTCGCGTAGCTGAACCATCGTCCCAGAACGGGCAGAGCGCGTCGCACAAACATCTAATCCTCTTTACCGCCTTCTTCCTGCCCTCCTTTTACCCGACAACGCCATCACCGCCTCCGAATTCGTTTCGGCTCACTGCGCTGGAGTCACGTGGTACCTCACGCGGCGACTTACCCAAGTCAGCCAGATGCAACGTGACATGCAGGAGGAGCGTGTTCGCCGCGAGATAGAGCGCACGCGCACGCTCGGTTCTGGCGTAGCCCTGAGTCGCGAATTGGCAGGTATGAATGCTGGTGCCTCACAACCTGGATCTAGTAGTTGGTTTGGAAGTGCATCTTCTGCACTCGGTGCAAGTTGGGTTACGCCTCAGCCTACTCCGTCGGAGGAGCTTGACCCACTCAGTTCGGACGATGAGGACGACGAGGTTGAACTATCTGCATCTCAGATCCAGCAGTTCGAGGCGGAGAATGCTCAGATTTTACGCTCGGCAGAAGACTCACTCGCTGCTGTGCAGCAGGCCGAGGCTCGTCTGCTCGAGATCAGTGCTCTACAAGCGGAGCTGGTCGCTCAGCTCACGCGTCAAACAGAAGTCTCGGACCAGCTATATGAGGATGCCATCGCAACGAGCGAAATGGTCGAGAAAGGGAATGTCCAGCTTCGTGAAGCGCGTCGACGTGCACGGGATGGCCGGAAGTGGTTGTTGCTATTCCTTATTGGTGCTAGTCTATCGTTACTGTTCTTGCACTACTACTGAACGATGCCCCCTGCAACTACGAGACTGTGGTCGCCGGCTCATCCATACTCCTTATTGTGTGCACCATAATTTCGTAATAATCTCGCACCCACTAGAGCATGCTCATCCCTAATGAACAGACAAAACCCTGAATTCAACATTTTCTGTCACTACCAACGGTCACAATCATCTCCCAATGCGACTATAAGTCAAAGATAAATGTCTGATAGAATGTCCAGCTAAATTCTCCGCGTCCTAAATGCACCCACCCCTCTACCAAAGATTTTGATGGCATCTGCCTTCATAGAATGGAAATGGGGGAACAGCTGGCAAGGTTGACGCCGTTATCTACATATAACTTCGACGTCAGCGAATACCAACGGCTAGACGCAACTTGGGATACGGACTCTGGTTGTTGTCGCAGCAAGCTGTGGTGCCAGAGCTGTGCCGATGTGTTAGCCTCCTACGCGTGTTATGGCGACAAAAAAGGGCTACCATGATCCGGCCAAGGGGATGCAACTTATAAAAATGAGCTGACCCGTCGCGGGTGAGCCCTGACAACACTGTTGATTTATTGGGTTGCACTGGGTCGTCGGCTCTGCGCCCCGGGGAGTATTATCACCGCTACCTGCCCGGCGAAATGGGGTAGCAGAAGCAGCCGTACTGCTCGCCGCGGCGAAGGCGACGATCAAGGAGACGATGGGCTTGTAGAGCATCATTGCGAAGACTAGTAAATCTTGAAAGTTTGTGAAGTTGAACTTTGAACTGGGGAGGAGAAAAACAGTGAGCCTCCCCTTTTATAACATCCTGGATATGCCTTCGGAATGAAAGTAGCAGCTGGTTTTTCCGCTTCGGCGACCAAGATGTAAGCCAAGATGCATACGTGTGCAGTTTCCGAGCCGGCTTGAAATGGAATTTCGATTTGACAGCGGTCCGACTTGACGCAGCCCCAGTCGTCGAAGTTCGTAGATATTTACTCCAGTTGACACTAATCAAGAAATAATGTGAACTTTCATATTCCCAATGTCCTTACAATTTTCCGACTCACCGAACCGAGACAAATACACCGCGGTCTCCTTCACTCAGGTCAAGAGACGGAACAGTAACCCAATTACTCCTCGAAGCCCCATGCATTCTCACGTGGGGGGCTACCAGAAGGAGGACATCACACGGTGCATCTCTAGAACTGGCTGCGGACACGACCAAATATGTCGAATTTGGATTTTTGACCACTCATCACTTCCTTTCGCCTTCGTCTTCCAGTGACAATCCCACATAAAGGCTCACAAGAGATCCTCGAAAGGCGGGCCTTTATTCATCGTTTTGTTACGCACGCGTTCTGACGATTTGCTTCGCATCGGCCGTCTACTGAACTGATCGAAGCATTCGAAGCGTTCCGGGGATTACTCTCTCTGGATGAAGTGTGAGTAAATACTTGTCCTATGTTCAAAGGGTCGAAACAATAGGCCATACGCCATTGGGCACTCTGCCAGTGACACCACGCATGGCCGTCTGCCGACTCGTATATCGTAAGGCTGAGTTTCGCATGGACCATCGACGTGTCAACGTCAATACGCAACTATCAAGTGGCACCACTTAGTGTAAGCAGATTCTGATATCCTCCGAGTCGTCAAAAAGCCGATTCTGGAAAGGAAAATTTTCAGTAATCAAAGCACACCCTCATTATCGGCTCACCTCTAATGGTATTACTTTCAAAATTGCGTGACTTGCTATCTGGCCAGTCTGGTCGAGACGTAGTTCTTTGCTTGGTTACGTCACAGTCCTCCAGCAGGTGGAAAGTCCGAGCAGAACTCCCATTTTAGGGTTGCTATTGCATGTTATGGGCCAAAACTTGCTTGGGGGAACACGAATACATCAATGCCACTTGTACCTGCCCGTTAGCTGTCAGACGATTGGGCTGCACTCTCGTGTCACTACCGTGTAGTGAACTCTTTGTTTACTAGCCATAGGGTCTTTGGATGGATATCTCGCCGCTCAGTCTCCACTGGTAATTAGGAGAGCATTCATAGGCGCAGTATGATACAGCTGTACCTTTGCGGCAATGAGAGAAGACTGCGACGGCGGAGTTACTGTAGTGCACACACAATAGCATGTCATGATGAGGGCGTCGCACAGAAGGAAGCCTTTCCGTTCCCACGCCCACTTCAACCCTCATTACAGTAAGGGACCTCATTTTTTAATGACTACTGTACACGTTTTCTTGCAGCACAGTCATACAGTACCACTTCGGCAATTGACATAACATTCGTTTTCCTGTGGTGAGTACGTCCCCTACTCCAGCATCTCTGCGCCTAAATGGATATAGAAGGTGTTCTATTCCCTCCCTATACACAAGACATTTTACAACATTTTACAGCGTGGTACACAGTTCTTGATATCAGATGCGGGAATTAATTTGTGCACACGACCCAGCTGCTTTCCGTCCAGATTCAATAATACTTAGAGCGCCTCATGGCCCTTGCCTTCTCCGCTGCACAGGAACCCCGAACACGACAAAGGGTCATGAGCGGATATATGCTAACTTCTATGACATCAATTAACCTGACAGAACACCACATGAACTATTCTGGGGTCTGCAGGTGCCTTACGGCAGAAGTAACGAAGGCAGGTATACCATCAAGGGCCGACGATGCGGTTCTCGAAACTGGTAGTCGCATATACTGTTATGTCACTTACACTACTAACGCTCAGGAAGACGAGAAGTATTGCCATGTGCCGATAATGACTGCCACTTCCAGGAGGACTAGCCCTCCTACGATGCTCTCTCGACGTCGAGACCGTCGTTCCAGCCTTTTTTATGGTTTATCCGCGTTGTACGCGGTGATTCGTTATTTTCCCTCTCGAATCATCGCATGAACTTACGTTTTTGGCGAACGCCCAGGTTCACCATCACCATCCGAATCGCTTACGCGTTCCTAGCCTGAATCAACGAACCCCAAATCCGACTCAGAGTCGTCATTGAGATCTCAGACCAGCCTTTTTTTACCAAGTTTTTGACGTAGGTGGAAAGTATGTCTAAAATCGCCGATCAGTAGTACCCTGTTTAGCCTCAGTGGCACTGCTGTTTTTACATCATCGTTTGTCACCGTGGCATTGACCGACCGCGCCCACCTAACTCCATCTTTCTAGATATTCGTAGTTGAGACCCTTATGAACAATTACTCACTAAAGGCGTCGCAAACGTTCATACCGAGAATCGTATGACCAGTAATCTTTTCCGTGAGTTCTTTGTTCTTCTTTACTCGAGCTATTACTTTATTGAAGCTGCTCAAAGTTCGACCTGCCGTCAGGTGCCCAGGGCACCCTGGTTCGCATTCCGAACGTAACTTAGTTCCAGTCGGATGGCCAAGAGTTTGATGGTGATGATGAGCATGATGGGCTTGGCATGGCAGGCACCATGATAGTCCCAGTCCTCAGCTCTCGTGCCGGACCGAGCAATCCTCCTACCTGCCGCCGCGAAAACTTCACCCCGCTCAACTAGTGAGGGCACTAGGTCACAGCATCTAGCAATTCATAGCTCTGTCCGCCCGGCGCAGCCAAGACTTGATGTCACTGCTGATGTGCCATCACACCCACTGGCACTGGATCATTCCTCCTCTCCGCTCTAAGATGATGAGAGGCCGTTCGCGCGCGCTCCGTTGCCCGTCTTGGTTCTATTCTGGCGCACCTTGACAAGCAGTGGGTTCTTGGTCGCCAAGGCCTGTCAGTCTAGGCACAAGGCGGCGCCACGAGACCCCTCCGCGTTGCCAGTCATTCACTCGCGTCTTCTCCGCTTTTCTCGGCGACAGATGTTCGGAAGGAATTTTTACCCTTTTGCTTCGCCGCAACGTATCTGCCAGGCTTGCTTTCCCCCTTTCCCGCCAACGACGCTTTTTCTACTCTGATCCTTGCGATTGCCTCAGACGCACACGAAGACCCGCCGCTGCGCTATCACATAATATGTCGGTCGGCTGCCGTGGTTGTCCGAGTTGTCCCTGGACTGCGCTGCCATTTAGGAATAGCGAATGCACTTGCTCCAGTATGGTCATAAAAGCATGCGCTAGGCGTGCCGCCGGTGCTTGCCCAGGCACCTACTGAGCACGCATTCAATTTGTGCGTGACCAAATGCTTCACTGTTTTCTTACTGTATGGGCTGGCCCGGAACGACTCTGAGAACCATGTTCTCGGTAGACTCGAAACTACGTACACTACCTAACTTCTCATACTTACGAAAATGATCAGATCTCTTCTCACCCATTAACGATCCCATCTCCGTCTGTTCGTCTGCGTACCGTTTCATGTTTCCCTATCTTAACCATCCTATGCTTCCCCTCGGGTCGACGTTCCTTGTGATGTTCATGACTATTACTTGCCACACGATAACGGACATAACCTGACATGCCTCCCCGGGGCCTGGGCTTACTGATATAGCATAGTCACTTTCTTTCTAAGTCTATGCTTCGGAACATAAGCATCAAAAAAACCTCATCATGGGGTTTCGATCTCAGTACTGTAATTCCTGTAATGGCCTGCATGTATGTATTTTTTTTGTGAAAGCGATTGGTATTGCCAGTGCCCATCTCCTTAGTTTGTTAGCTGCCATATCCCGCATTCTCGCATATACGGGAGGCGTACGTTTGACTTCACGTATCGTTCACTACATCATTTCCTTTTGCAATTGACCTCACTGAGACACACCTAACGATCGAACTGTCTATTAGAAGCATAAAAAAATGTCCTCCTGTGATTGAACGAAAACAATGATCTACCATACATGCATGCGTTTATTCTACATCGAATGACAGTACATTACAGCGCGTGAATCGCAATGGTTCGTACAGTGGATAACTGCATTAGGTACAACTGTTAAGCAAAAAAAAAACCGTGTCAGCAACGCTCATTTTCATGTATGACAAAAATGACCAAGATCAGTGAGAAGAATGCAATTTGTTCGATGGTCTTCACAAATGTTTTTTTTTTCAGAACAGGTCTGAATTGTGTTCATCACGTCAGAACGAGAGAAAGGCATAACTCACTATGTCAGAGGTGGTCCGTAGAGGCGGTGTGAGCAGGATGCCTGCAGGAAAAATATAAAATATCGGCAATCAGTATCGGCAATCAATAATGTACTGCGGAGCAATAAAATCGGAGAAATGGATCAGAAAGCCATGCATGTTATGTGATCCGCACGCCCGTGTGTGGGTCAGAACAGGTCTGTAAAAGAGCTCATCCCAAAAAGAGCAGAAAGCCATGGAAGTGAAAATAAAATAAATTGAAGTACATACCGAAAAGGCCGCGAAACTTGTGAGCGAGGGGAGCTCGGTCAGTCACGAGGGCATGGGCGGAAGAGCCGTCGGGATAGGCTTATACACCGCCCTCGACGGATTATCATCCCCATACGCCCAATCCGGCTCTCCGTCCTCTCCACCGTGCTCCAGCATATCACAATCCTCAACGAACACGCCGATACCCGCGCCATCTTCGGGATCAAGCAGCATCTCACGGCCGCCGGGGGGCGGCACCGTACCAGCTACGAGCTGCAGCTTACGCAGCGCGGCGATGAGGTCGTCCGCAAGGGGCGTGACGTTCGGCGGGTCCTCCACGACCTGCTCCCATCCTACAGGCGGGGACCCCGGTGGCGAAATCAAAAAGTTCTTTTCGATCGCCGGCGGTCGTAGGTGTTTACCCCCAGGCGGCGTTGCTGGCGTCGGGTCTGCGCGGAATACGCGCAGGATGAAGGCCGGTCTGCTCTCATCGATTTAGATCAGGAAGGTTGTCAAGGGGGACAACGTACGTCTCGGGAGTTGCGTCGATGGGTAGCCCGTCGCTGTGTGTCTTCGCTTCGTCTGCGCTGTCCTCGGACTCGTAGACGACGACGACACGTGAAAAAGTGCGTAGGGGGGCCCAAGCGCGAATGGTGCCGTGTGACGCGAAGTGGTCGCGTAGGGCGTCCATGACCCGTGGATAGAAAAAAGGGGTTGGTAATTGTGTGAGGACGAGAGTGTTGGTGCGCTTTGTATCCTCATCGTTTGTTGGTGGGGAGTTCATGAGGCCAGGCATTATCTTTCGGAGTCGTAAAAAAAATGGACATCAAGTGCGTTGCGTTTTGAATCGATTACATAAGTACGTGTACAGCCGCATTGTTGTGGCTGCGCAGCGACAAACATTATTCATCATTGCCATATCCGGCGATCACACAGGACCAACTACACACCGCAGCACTACACCGGTACAGTACAGGACCACTCACAGCCAAATACCTATGGTGACTTCTCGCGGAGACGTTCACGCACTTCGTCCTGCCTCCGACGCAGAACCTCCACCTTCTCCTCGTTTGTGGCGTTGTAATCCACCGTGGACTGGTTGAACCTGTCAATGGCACATGTTAGTTTATTCGGTAATTCGGAATAAGAACGGAAACGAAAGCACGGGTTCTCGGGTGACTTTTGGAACTGCTTGAACAGGATATCCTTATCAGGGCATCAAAGATCAGCCAGGTTGACAGATTGCACGGTGACAAACCCTATACTGCTGGAGGCGTAGTCCGGGTTGCTGAAAGTAATGAAGTAAGACCGGAGTCATTGATGTGCGGCATAAACGGGGTACCTCTTCCCGAATATTTGGCAGTTCACGATCAACATATGCATTGAAAGCTGCCTGGAACACAGTCATTGCGATGCTGTCTGACCCAAAAAAGCGATGTCTCACTTTGAATCGTCTCTACGATAAGATCGTTTTGGTCAGAGACAGAGCGATGAGCCGGAGCAGTAACGCGAGGCTGCACACCTCTGGGTGCTTCTCGATGCCTGCTGCCTGATTCCCGACGCTCGCCTTGTCCATTTTCGCAGTGACCACCTCAAGCAAGTCGAGGGCATTATCAATACCAGTAGCCGCGAAACTCTCGACATCTTGGGGCTCCTTGCTGGGGCTCTCCGCGGACGACGGGCAACATTCGCGTCGGGGACCTCGCCTCCAGCAGCGATAGCGCCCGGACCGGCAGGCTTGGACTTCCCTTTCTTCGGGCTTGTCTTCGGTGCAGCCTTTTTACGCGCAGGGCCGCCTCTTCCTCTTCCAGCAACCGCGCGTTCTCAGCTTTGCGCGCGATCTCTGCCTTGCGTTTCTCCTCTTTGTCCTCCTTGCTTTTGCTAGATTTGGAGCCGTCGGCCCACTTGCCTGCCTCCCACGTTCCTTTATGATCATGATAGCATTTAAATAAAAAAAAGGATTAGATCGAAGGTAGGACGCGCACCTTTGCCTCCTCGGCTGCTGCACGCTGTTTCGCTTCGTTATCGGCTTTCTTGGCACGACCACTTTCTTTCTTTGTGTTCTGACCCTTTGGAGCCATTATTGTTCTTCCCTGATCGATATCAGTATCAAGGTGTTAGAACTTGACGATGAGTCGTAGAGAATCGATGACTGAATGAGTCAAGGTGATGCGGATGGGACGCGATTTGGATATATCTTATCTTATCTAATAGTTCTGATAAGCGTCTGGTGATAGCCTAATCCGAATGAGTCGGAGCACTGCTCCTTCTCTCATACCCTTTCCACCTACCACCACCTGAGGACAAATAGTCGATTATGGATAACGTTCGCGTTGACCGCTGGGCACAGGGGGTGCATGTAAGCTCTGACATATCTTCCATTCGCTCTCTCATCCGTGCACCAGACGGGCCTGTCCTCTCTCAAACGGACCTCTATCTTCTCAAGCCAAACATCCAGATACATCCCATCCTCACCAAAGCACACAGCTTCATCCTCATCTTCAACCTTCTCACTGGTGCATCCCTATCAATCTGACCACCAATCGGACATTGATCAGCGTCTGCCTCCGCAGGGTACACCGGGGGGTTCAACGAGCAACAAACGGACCGGGACCACCCATTTGAGGCTGTGAACCAGCCCGCCACCCTTCCCCGAGTGTCGGTTCTCCACATCGTCACCGAGCGTTCTCCATGGTGCACCACAGTGCGAAACGAGTCGGGGATTACACTTGGGGACATCTGCGGACAAATACACAAGGAGTAAGCACCTGCTCTTCTCGCATGGGATCATGATATTCATGCCTCTGGTCGCACTAGCTAGTGGAAAACGTGATCACTGAAGCTGAGCTCGCCGCAACACAGCCTCGGATCCAAGAACGGATCAAGCAGGTCGCCGCTCGGAATGCCGCTGGCCTCGGTGGTGGGGGTCAGTGGAACGGATTCTATTCGTCTCCCGCGCCAACGCCTCTTAATCGTCTCAAGCGAGTTGGTATGTATACTGTTATGCATGATTGATTGGCCCCAATTGATTGCTCTTGCGACAGATTGGTTGTGCGAGGCCCATTTCTTTGACCAATTGATCCGTGATGAGCGGTATGCTGAGCAGCGTCTTGGTTTAACGCTCCTAACATTCTTGTGATGAAATTGGAGACTTATGCGAATTAGAGGCTGCAGTGGTTTGTAGCGGTTATCTGTACTACTACTGCCCTCTCTGCTGTGCTGAATCTAGTGCTTTGTATCTTTCTGTTGGGATGTGTCATGTAACCGTACTCTCCATCTGCCTGCTACTCGGTCTAGACCCGTTTTCATATGCAGCCGAGCGTGCATCACTTCTGGAAGAGCCGAGCTGTGCGATAGACGCGTGGTCACATGGTGCAGTGACGTGAACCCCGTGACGCTACACGTGTTTCGGCGTCGACGAGTTTCCCGCGCTGAGCTCCACGGCGGTCCTTCCTCGGGTCTCGGGGCTCGACTGTCGGGGACGACCTTGCACGCTCAGTGGGACAACCCCAATCGCATCGCCGAGACCGCCAAAAACGGGCGGTTCGCCTTTTAAAGGCAAGTTGGGTGTGTACCCTTCGCCCTAGTGCGACCGCCTGATTGAGCCCGACTTGGACCGCAAGTACGTGTGTATGTTTTTTCTTTTCCGACCACTCGCGCGCTCTCACCCACGCGCCACTTGTACCCAATCTTATCTCGCACTCAATAGTCGCCAGAATCCTCTGAGTCAACTCAACTCACTCTGTACTACTATACGACTCTCCCCGGTGCGCCGACGTAATCCCGCATCTCCTTTTTGTTTGTCTCTAATAATCCTGTGTGTGGGAGCAGCTGAACAACCCCGTGGAAAATTCATTCAGAGGTTCCCTCCATCATCATGCCTGACTCCGAACCTGCCACCCCATTCATTCCTCCTCGGCCGGACATTGGCAGCCCAGGAGGACATTCTCCCGCCGTCCTCCCATCGGTCATCCCGATGTCTCCCAGCCAGGTAAGCATAGCAATAGCAGCACAAAATACAAACAAATTCGCTTACAAAATACCTGTTCCCCACACCGCCCTCCCGTCCGTCCGTCTATCTATCTACACCGCATTAGTCCTCGACATTGTCCCCTCCACCCGCGAACGCATTTTACTCCCCATACACCGGCCAACCTTTTATTCCGCCTCCAATGGCTCCTCCGGGGTCCTATTACATGCCAACTGTCCAACTCCCAGACAATGGCCCACCTGCAGGTCCACCACCACCGACTCATCAACCCGGCGCACAACACTACCCTCCCGGCGTCTCCGCGGACTGGATAGGTCCACAGCCCGGCCAGCCAGCAGGATATGCAGCTCCCTACGGTGCGCCACCAGGCATGGTCCCCTCTCCATGGTCAAACCCCATGAACATGAGCATGAACACACCATTCAGCGCCTTCGGCGCATATGGCCAGCCCTTACCCCCGACGAACCCACAAGGCCCTCCAGGCCCATACGCGCCACCACCGCCCGCCCACGCACCCCACGGCTTCGCGCCCCAGTACGCCACACCCGGTCCGCAATATGCTATGCCGCCGGGATATCCGCCTATGGCATATACACCCGCATGGGTACCCGCTCAGATGGCGGCGGCTTACGCCGCGCCGGGTCCACCACCGCCCGCCGCACCACCTCGCCAGCCTGAACGACTCACGCGCGCGGAGCGCTACGACAAGATCGGCCATTTCGCCGCGGGGCCCCATTGTAAGCTTAAATGCGCTTTGCATGTGCATTGATGATATGTGATGTGATTTGCTATTTTTAATATAGATGGACCTGTGCTCGAACCGATGTTGATCAAGGCCGTCAGCGCGAAACTGGAGATCAACCCGTTGCTGCTGCCTATAGGCGACGACGAAGAACGACCGCATCTCCGATGGAACATGCTATTCTCCACAGCACACTGCCATCGCTCGACGGACCCGACGCACCGTTCCTGGTCTAACGGGCGCCAAGAGCCCGCCACATTCCCACGCATCACCAACCTGCGACTCATATCGAACGTCTTCCCCTGGTTACTCGATATCAAAGCCACAAACGCGGCGATAGGCGTTACGTGTGGCGACGTGATAGAGCAGCTATCGGACCACCTGCAGCGCCGACTGCGCAAGGAAGACTACGAGGGCGCGACGGGTGCTAAACGCCGTGCGATACGCGACGCATACCACTATAATCGCTCGCGCAATGCCGGCGTTCCCGGCGGACAGCTCGGAGACGGGCTCAAGGCGCTCGACTGGCTCGGCCCGCAGACGATGTTCGGCGGCATGCTGTTGAACGAGACGCTCGTGCGCGATCGCTTTAATGTTGTCATTCCGTGCATGCTCGAGCTCGTATGTATTGAACGCCCGTTGATTGCTGATGAGGAACCGGAGGAACCGCGTCGGGCGAGGAGGCGCGATACTAGTAGGCATATGTCGACTTCGCGTCCGGCGAGTCGCTCGGATGGCTATACCTCCACTGGCTATACCTCCACCACTTCAGGCTCAGCTGGGTCGCGGGACCGAGGGTAGGTAGATCTGACTAGCTCCCCCCACTTTCGGGAGCCGATCTCAAATTCTTGCTTGCTTCTTTTGTGTTCGTTCTTTATTGCTTTTTTTGCTTTCAGCTGAAGGTCGTGCTGTCGTCGTGCTGAATTGAATTGTTCTCTCCACACACACGTGTAATGTTGGAAAAAAGGAGGAGGTTGATTGAAAGGATCATTTTTTGGATGCATGTTAAATGTTTTTTTTTTTTGCTATACTTTACAGGTACCAGATGTACCTCTCTTTGTAACCCCCCCCCCGCTGTAGTCTTGCTCCTAGTCTTTCGCAAGCAAACTGTGTTTTAGATTGTCCTTCAAGGTGTGTACTGTAATGGTGCTGAGCATGCGACGTCCAGATTTGGAGGTAAAATATGCGTACCTCTAGTTTCAGAGTTATCATCTCCGTCATCAGATCATCAGACGGGGCGACATATAGATAGTCAGCATACGTCACAGGGCCTATATTATCAATGCGCAACCGTAACTCGGATCCGATGCGATAGGTCTGATCCGAAGCTCGCCGCCAAGGAAGTTAGCTCGGGAAAAAGGGTGACTCATCGCGCTCAACTTTAAAAGCTTATCATCTCCTGATGGAGCTGGGGAAAGGCTTGAGATTTTGAGCTGTGGAACCGAGTCGGTGACGAAGAGTAATCAGTGACCCGCGGAATCGCAGCTACAGGCAGGTTTCTACATCAGGCTCGCGACTCGAAATCTCATGAGGGTTTGTTCCAAACGCGCGCTTCTGATGAAAACCGCCCGCATAAGCGCAGTAGTTAAACCGAGTCGTCGAGAGTGAACGATTTAGAAGTGATAGCTAGAAGACAACGCAAACTGGGGGGTCAGAGTCGTGTAGAGGTGTATGTCCGCGGTCGCTGCGGCGGACATTTGGTCTGTCATAAGACACTACGCGGACATCCACATACAGCCTGAGTAGCGTACTGAGAAACGCGGGGCGACGACGGACCTTGTGTCTAGACAATTCGCCGAACTTTTTCTTATTGGAATCGTGAGGACGGGAAAAGTCGTCATTTCATTGCCCGCATCGCTAAGTGATAGAGATAAAACGCACGATGCAAGCGGAAGCGCCACTGGGGTTCGTTCAAGATGGAAAACATGGACGCGAAGAAGTTGAAGAAATAGGCCAACCCCAGACCGATGCAAGGCTTGGTAAACAAGAAGAGTTTCGTACTTGGTTTCGTTTCCAGCACTCGACTTCCGGCATCCGGCAAATGCCGGAAGCGGCGAAGCCGTGCCTACTACAAAGCAGTATGCTGCAGTGACTGTCACGGGTCCGACTCATGCTGGAGGAGATATACTGAATGTACAGAGCGAAACATATTACGCTTGGGTAATAAATATTGTACCTTCCGCTTGAACGTGCAGGCACCAGAGGGAACGATAGTCGAACATGGCAGAGGTACCAAGTACAAGTCTAACACTCACCACTATCCGAATAATTTCGGTCCCCCCATTCTTTCCTGCACAGATTTCGAGGCGAGTTTGTGTGCGACATCGGACAATTGTCATTACCGGGCTCTCCTTTCTACAAGGAGTAAATCGAGGTTGCGTGGCGCGGATATGAATACTGTAAGTTTCCGCCGTCGTACTAATGTTTGCATCTATCGAGTAAACAACATGAGTAACGTTTGAGGTAGTCGAAATCCTCCGTCGCCCGGTGATGAGTTGAGGAGTAGGGATCGTATGGGGCTCTAAATCCATCCGACGATTGGCTGGGAGGAAGGACCAACAGAAGGGGCATTCCTTACCAAACCATGCTGCCGACCTTATCCTTGAGCGCAAGCTGTGAGCAGGGGTTACCCCAACTATGCCCATGGGAACTCGCGACGCTCGCCACTACCTATTATCGACGGCCGGCAAAACAGATGTAGCGCATAGCAGGAAAGGGTGAGATTAGGCGTGTCAGGTGTTGACAACTGATACTATGAATTGACAGCGTGTGAAGGCGATGGCGCCTCTAGACAAACGTGGCGAACATATCGGGATACGCTGTTGGGCATTTCAAGTTGTATGATACAATAATCCAATCATCACGGTTTGTCTCCCAGTTTTGCGAGGCACCTCGTAGCTCGAGTATCAAAGCAAAGCGCTCTCTTTCTGGACTAGAAAGCGAAGCCTCCAGAGCACCGACTCAATCCTGTGGACCTGAAAGGCTGGCTCGGCAGCGCCCGAGGCAGAGAAGAATCGTCGCACTCTACCGTGGCACAGCGAACTAACATTGCTCACCTCCGAGCCTTGCTTATCAGGCTCCCACGTCCACACTCTCGTGGTGGTCGCAACCGGAAATGAAGTTTCATGAATGTTCATTAATAGTGAGGGCCAAAGTAGAAAATTGGCCGCCTAGGAGTAATATGATGCCCATTAATTGTAGGGACCTACAAGACGCTTACAAAAAACGTCAGCTGGGCGGACATGAAAGGTGAGAAGAATATTACGCACCTATTATTGAAGCAATAGATGGGGTGGATACCACCAAGATGGAAACAAGTGCGGAGAGTAGGACCAATGGACCGCATCTGCTCCTTGATGGCTTGGGGGGACGAAACCAGGGGCCAGCGGAAGGCTTGTACGATGCCGACAATTGTATAGAAAGTCTGGACGTCAATCTCAACAGAATTCTAGGTGATGCCTCTCGAAGGCTATGGACTGGGTTCCCTGACGAAATTATCAGCAGTTAAGCGTGAATGATGGGCAATATTCGCGCACTTTATGGTGCCTGCAGCGGGGTTGCTACTCCAGGAACGACTACCATGCTTCTTACCACTCTTTACGGCCCAGCGGGGAAACCATACACTCTAAACGGCGTGGTTTGTGTCCTGAGCCACTGGGTCGCAGGCTAGATTGTCGAACGCATCATGTTCTCCAAGGAATCTTCGAGAGCAAGGGGGGGGGTCAGTATAGGTAAATGAGTGAAAAGGTGGAAGCCGCAATGTGACGAAGGAAACAGTAAGACGGGAAATTAATCTTGGAATGATGGTGAGAACTTTTCGTTCAGAAGTTGCGTGGCCACCGTGCAATGTGCACATATCGCGACTCGCCTCTACCCGGTGGCCACCGCCTTATTGGGACAAAAGTGCCGATGGCCAGGACTCGGACAGAAGGGCCCGCCTTGTCCTTGCAATTGGCTTCAATGTGGTGCGTCTTATTTATTTGATTGTCCGACTATTTGACCCGATTTTCACTGATTATTTCCCGTCAATATATAATATCCGACTAGCCGTCTTCCTAGGAATGCCCATCACCCACCCCCCCCGCCAGTTGGTACCACTTCTTCCCATTCGTCCAATGGTGCCGCTTCAAAGACGACAAATGACATTCGTAGAGGCTCGAAGGCGGGAAAGGTTGAAAGAAGACTCTCCAAGAGCTCAGGGAAAATACGGGCTCGACGTACGTCTCTTCTCTTCGACACCATCATGTAATACCTTTTAGCTACTGACATGTGTGAAGCAGGCCCAAGTTCTCGACACGCGACGACAATCAGCGTGCTCCCAGATGATGTCTTACTCGAAGCATTTACTTTCTGTCTGCACAGATTACACGAGTCTCCGTTTTCCGGCATGTTACAATGGCACAGACTGGCACACGTATGTAAACGATGGCGGCAAATTGTATTCTCATCGCCACACCGCCTCCTCTGCACACACGGAACACCTGTCAGGAAGAATCTGGACTGTTGGCCTGCCTTTCCTATCATCATCGATTACCACGTATATTGGAACCCTGGAAGTGTCAAGGGCTTTCTTCCCAACGACGAAGATAATCTAATCGCTGCACTTGAACACCCCGATCGCGTACGATGCCTCAAACTCACGCTACCGAGCTCGCTCTTGGAAAAGGTGGCCGCGGTGATGCGCGAGCCATTCCCGACGCTGGCACTACTTCGGCTTTCGTCGGAAGATAGGAACGTGGCAGTCCTTCCCAGCACGTTTTTGGGTAGATCCGGTCCACGTTTACAGGAGATCTATCTGGAAGGCATACCATTCCCAGCATTACCGACGCTCCTGTTATCGGCCAGCGATCTTGTCAATCTCCAACTTCACAATATCCCCAACAAAGGCTACATTTCACCGGAGGCGATGGCAACAAGTCTGACCGCGTTGACCAGGCTAGAGACCCTTTCAATTAGATTCCGATCGTCGATTTTTCGCTCTAATCAGACCTCTCCCCCAATGCGGATCGTCCTTCCTTCTCTTACCTTGTTTGGGTTCCGGGGCAATAGCGAATATTTGGAGGACCTCGTGTCCCGAATCGACGCTCCCCGACTCGTCTTCTCCAGAATCACGTACTTCAACCAGCTCATCTTTCAAGTTCCCCAGCTGTCCCGGTTCATCGGTCGCGCGGAAAACCTCGGGCTGGCTCCGTTCAGGTGTGCCCAAGTTGGATTTCGTAGCGGCAACGTCTACATCAGCTTCGTTTGTGGACAAGGCGCTTCCATGAAAAGTTATCTTTTTCTCCAAGTGTCATGCCAGGGGTTAGATTGGCAAGTTTCGTCCATGGCACAGATACTCGGCCAATCATCTACTATACTCTCCAACGTAGCCCATCTCTCCTTCCACGCGCATCGTTTACGCGCAGGTTGGAAACACGACGTAGACCACGCCGACTGGCTGGATCTTCTCCGCCCATTCACTGTGGTGGAGACGCTACTGGTATCTCGGCAATTAGCGGGCCACGTTGCTCTCACTTTCCAGCAGGACATCACCGGGGAGACTGTTGCCGGAGTGTTGCCGGTACTGAGCCTACTTTGCTTAGAAGGCCAGCCCTACAGATCCGTTTGCAAATTCACCGCTATGCGCCAGCACTCTGGTCGCGCCGTATCCACCGTCAGTACGTTATCGGACTTTCTTAAAAGTCGAGGGTCAAACCTAGTAGATATGATATAACCCTGTTACTCGCTTTGACCTTTAGCGCTTAAGTGACTGAACTTGGACTGATCTTCGACTTCTATTTTCTCTCTCTGGCGACTACATCTTCTTTCCTCCTCTTCACACTGGCCCCCCACCAACTTGAGGGCACCGGGCACTGGGCACCCCGGCGAATTAATCTCCCAGTCCTCCCTGGCACAACGCCATTAATTTCATTGGTACGGAGTACCGAACTCTGCGTTTCTCTCGTGTCACTCGGAGCAAGTCCTCAACCGTCTTCTGTAAGACTGGGAGGTGTTCAAACATGTTCAGAGTCGATCAAAACTGGTCTTAACATTTGAAGACACCTGATTAATAAAGCCCGCCCCCTCCTACCGACTAAAATGTATTGCCTGACATTGACGGCACACTGTTGTTATGAATCCTCAACTTTGCAAGTCGGCCGCAAAGCCGCAAAGTGTCAGTCAAGTCACTTATCGCAACGAGTATTAATGGCATGCCTCGATTAAGTCAACCTGTATTGGAGACATAATGACTTCGCATCATAGCTAGAGAGAGCAATACATGCTGGCCCCGAACCCACCACTATCCTCACTAGCTCTAATGCTGCAATCTCGATTACAGGCTCTGGCTCTGTCCCTAACGTCCTGCAAAGTACCCCCTTGAACCACCCATGTACCCGCCAGATCCGTCTGGTAAGCCAAGACACGACGACCTGGCACGGGTAGTCGTGCAAGTTCTTGCCGGGGTACGCTGACCTTTGGGACGGGGGGCCTGGGTGTTGGAGTTGGCTTGAGTGGTGCCATGAGTGGTGGTCGGCACCGAGAGTTGCTGGTCTGGACAGAGCGCCAAGTGAGGGGGCAAGGCTACCTCAGGATCGCGCAGCTTACTTTGGTTTGATAGATTGCCGCTTAATGGGGCGTCTGGGACACCCATGTTTGAATTACTAGATTCACTATTGGTTGAAATAGAGATGGAAGAGCGGGGTAAGTGGAGAACGGCAAGGGTGGGTGAAAGAACGCACGATCCGAGAAGCAAAGGGGTTGTTAAAAAGAGGATGAGGTTATGGTGATTGTTAAAAAGCAAGCCCACCATTGGTTGGGGCCATTAAATACCAGCCAGCATTTGCTTTGTGGGGCACTATTTGACGAAAGCGGAATGTCAGGATGAGGCACGTCACTGTGCCACGATGTTGATGAGTTGATGCAGTGCCATAGCGGATTGGGGCCCTCCTATGAAACAAATGGTGGCGTTTTATTTCTGAATTAATACCTGCGTAAGTATCAGAACATAGAACGAGAGTTAACAGCTTCCGGGCCAATTGGCCAGAGCATGCAGTCGCGGACTTGCTTTGCCTAGGCCACCGTGATTCGATGTGTTCCCATCCCAGCTACAGGGAATATGCGACATAATGAAAGGACTGAAGATAGATGGCCTTTCTCCCTCGCCTATCCTTGTGAAGTTTACCCGGCTTGTAATACAACGCGGTGAGAGCACATACCTCAAGGTCTTGTCGGCACGACCGCGGCAGCTGCCTTGGTCGTGGAGAGGATAGAATGTCCTTTTCTAAGTTGTTGTGAGAGAGAACTAGTATTATCTTCCTTCACAACCAGAAATCCCTCAAACGAGGGTCAACATGCGGGCATTTTGGCGACAGCGGACGCAGTCCAGGCTGGATTCCAACGTTCTGTAATTTCTTTTCCTTTTCCCATTTTTTTCGTCATTTTTTATTTTTATTTTATTTTTTGTTAGTTTTTTTATTTGTTATTTTACCTTGGCTTCGAAATTTGAACGGTACTTGGAACGGCAACTATTCCGCCGCTGGTGGGTGTTTGAGAAGTGAGACTCACCTCAAAATGCACTTAAAATGCAGTCCCGAAGGGGCAGTATACCCCTATGAATTGACGAGAATATGAATCAGTCTCACAAACAGAAGGTTACAAATGGCTCACCGCGGTAACTTACGTAGTGCACTGAGGCGTCTGCTGGCGCTTTAAGGTGCCACTCAGTTTAAAAATGTCAGACATCTCAGGCCCTGGGTAAAGGAATTATTGGAACTGGTTTGACCCTTGAGTCGGGACCGAACACTCATTCGCTGGCGAGGTGCATCGCAGCTAATGATTCATGGTGAGTACATTCGTAACTCTCACCACTGGGAAGATTCCGCACCTTTTCTCTGGGAGAAACGGCTAACGAAACGCTGTTCCTTGCGACAGAGAATTGGGACGCTATGAGCGATGTTCTCAGAGAGGGAGGTAACTCATCGATAAATACTGGAAAGAGCATTTGAAATCCGGTGCAGAGGTCGAGATCGAATGCTACGCGCAGATATGTGAGCCGATGTACGCCGGCCATTTCTCAACCTTGTCGGGTTGCGAGAATTGTTGCTCAGAGTGAGTTCTATCGTTCCTACAGTTACGTTCATTGTAATACCACCATTTGACTCAGGATTATCAGAGGCATACCGAATATCCCATGGACATAACATGCGCATCCATACTGACGGTGCTAAGCAATTGTCGCGAGAAAAGATGAAGGGCAGATGACGGGACGACTCGCGAAGGCATATAGGCCATTGAAGGCGAAGGCAGGAACCTGTATCGCGTAAAAGATATCTCTCTCCCATACCGGGGGTTATATACGGTACCGGTATCTGTGTGGAGGCGCGGTCTCAGTGCTTCAGTCCAGCCACGGTGAAATTCAACTTACATTGACAGCCAGAAGAACAGCCATCATAGCTCGAGAGCGATGATAGCTCCAGTGGTAGGCTCCGTATTGATACAAGGAAGTCCGTTCTACCTCTTCTGGAATATTGTGTGTACCAAATACCTCGTAATCGACTTGTTCTCGGACACGCTCGCTTCTAAACCTCCGCCTTGTGCATAGTGATCTAGTAATAACCTGGAAATGTGATAGATCTGGCACGATCCAGCACGGAGAAAAGCTCTGGCGGCGGTTTAATTAAGCCTTGTTTGGATGCCTAGTATCACCCTATTAGTGCCAGTGCTGGGCACCCTACTGTAGTGATGGCGAACACGTTCAAGTTTCGAGTTCAGCTCGCCTTTGTTGGGCGAGGACACGTGACAGCCTGCACCAAATATTCCCACAGTAAGCAATATTGAGACTCAGTGTTGTACTAGTAAGTGTGCCGTGTACTGCATTACAGCGTCGTGATGACCCGGGAATGATATAACCTTGCGTCGTGTTTCAGGACTTGATTGACCGCTGGTGCCTCTTTTAGCGTACCGCCAAACATGATTTATAAACGTTGTAGTCATTTCCTTCCATATGGACGTCCAACCTGGCACGCGTGCCAGAATGTGAGCAACCTGCGTGTGTCTTGCAGGTCATGTTGCGGGTCCGGGAACGAGCTCGGCTGTGATGATTGCGCTAGTTGAGCTGTTAGTGATCACGCCTTTGAGCTAGGCGCGGTAGAACGGCGGCGTAAGCTTTTGCATTGGGCATTTTCTTCTAGTAGTAGGGCACGGTGCAGATGCAATGGAGTCCCAGACCACCACGCAAAGGAGCTGAACTAATCCGTGTTAATTGGCGGTGATAATGTTCGCCGACGAATGTGGAACTTTCAGTATAGGGCATCTGCGGCACCATCACCGGTGGAGGTGCAGGTCCCATGTGAGGAGAGATGTAGATATATACTATAAGAACAGCTTTGCAGAGAAGTTGGCGGTACGAGATGTCGTCATGCCTGGTCCTGAATATCGTTTCCATTGTAGAACGCCTGTTGGGTCTACAGTTAGTACAGTAATAGAGGTACATTGTGTGACGCAAACTTGTGAGAACTACTGTAGTATGAAGGTAACGAGATAGTCATACATCCGTAACTTGAACATCTCCTTTTTCATTTAACGAACAGCGAGTATCTAAAAGCCGTTCATCCCGATACCCACCCAATCTCCAAACAGGAGACCAATAGACTCGCCGGGCACAGTATTTGGGACCGTGGTTGCTCAGCGTTGGTGTTATAAAAGCAAGGAGGTTCGGACCACCAGTGTCTCTAAGGGGAGGTTTCGGATAACATTCATGCACGCCTTGGACAACAGGCTTACTCGATCAGCATAGTAGGGAAGGGTACGGTATGATAGAAGGACCGACCGTGAGAGACCAACGGGTAAGCACTAAGTCCTCGTGGCCAAAGTCAGCGTCGTTCCAGCGTCAATTGAAAATCATGTCGTCCACCCGAATTACCACCTAGATGGAACCCGTTCAAGGGACGCGTGCGAACGCAAGTGATGGAGAACTCACCTTGTCTCTGACATCGCTGACGAGGAATTCCAAGTTTTCGAGCGAGGGACTCCGACAGCGTTACGATAAGATCATCCATTCGCCCGCCCGGACCCCATTGTAAGTTATGCGCTATGCTTTGCATGTTATGATGATGTGATTTAATTTTGTGCTATTTTTACAGATGGGCCTGTGCTCAAACCGATGTTGATCAAGGCCGTCAGCGCGAAAATGGAGATCAACCCGCTGCTTCTATAGGCGACGACGAAGAACGACAGCATCTCCGATGGAAAATGCTATTCTCCACCGCACACTGCCATTGCTAAACGGATCCGACAGGGCCGACACACCGTTCCTGGTCTAACGTACGACAAGATCCCGCCACATTCCCACTTTTTTTTTTTTTTGAATCCGAATTTATATTCCGCTTATACAACACTGGTACAGTAGCGGTTGTGACGGGTTTCACCCGTCACGGTGTGAGCGTAGTGGCGCGTCCCATGGTGGGGTTGGTGGTCGAGAAAGTGAGCGATGTAAAGTACAGAAAGACCAGAAAGGAGGGGTAGTTAAAACCACACCCATGCTTGTTAGGACGGTTAAAACCGTACCTAACCAGAAAGAAAATCCATCTATCCCGGTTCTCTAGCCCTCCTCGGCTTCACACAGACCCTCGAACGCCACATTCCCACGTATCACGAACCTGCGCCTCATTTCGAACGTCTTTCCGTGGATCCTCGATATCAAAGCTGTAAACGCGGCTGTAGGCGTTACCCGCGGCGACATTATCGAGCAGCTATCGGACCACTTGCAGCGCCGGCTGCACAAGGGAGACCTAACTTACGACGGCGCGACGGCGCTAAACGCCGTGCGGCGTATTATTATAACCGCTCGCGCAGCGCTGGCGTTCAGCTCGCCGACGGCTTCAAGGCGCTCGACTGGCTCGGCCCGCAGACGATGTCCGGCGGCGCGTTGCTGAGCGAGACACTCGTTCGCGACCGATTTGATGTGGTTATTCCGTGCATGCTCGAGCTCGTTTGCATCGAACGTCCGTTGATTGCTGATGAGCCGGAGGAACCGCGTCGTGCGAGGAGGCGCGATAGGTATATCTCGCCTTCGCGCCCGGTGAGTCGCTCCGATAATTATACGTCAACTGGCTCTACCTCAACTTCAGGCTCAGCGGGGTCGCGAGACCGAGGGTTAAGATATGCCCGCTTGTCTGAGTCTGACTAGTTTCGGAGCCGATCTCATTTTGGATGGATGTTAAATTGTTTTGCCAGGTACAAGATATACTGTAGATCTCTTTGTAACCCCCGCTGTAGTCTTGCTCCTAGTGGGTGAAGTCTTTCGCAAGCTGCCCTCTGAGGGGTGTAAGGGTACTGAGCAGGCGATCCAGATTTGGAGGAATGCGTACCTCTAGTTTCAGTATCATCTCCGTCTTCAGATCATCAGACGGTGCGACACATAGCTGGTCAGCATACGTCATGTCGAAGTTGGGGCCTGTATACGTCAACTCGCCTGTCAGCGTGACCGTAACTCGGATCCGATGTGATAGGTCTGATCCGAAGCTCGCCCCGAGGTCGCTCGCGAAAGGTGACTCATCGTTTTCAACTTTAAAGATTATCATCTCCTAATAGATTGGGGAAAGGCTGAGATTTGAGCTGTGAGACAGGATCGCAAGAGTCGGTGACGAAGAACCCATGGCCGCAGAATCGCAGCCACCTCATCAGGCCACAGCGCAAATTATCGGGGTTTCTGGAATCAAGCCATATCTGTCCCAAACTCGAGCTTCTGGCTTAAACTGCCGCATCAGTTAATGATGAGCATCCCACGAACGCAGTGGCTGGACTGAATCGACGGGAGTGAACGATTTTAGAAGCGATAGTCTGCGGCCTGAGGCTCCCGGTCATGTAATGAGTGTTCGCGGTCGCTGCGGCCGACATTCGGTGCGTCATAAAACCTAATCGTAGCTTAAGTAGCGTACTGATAAACGCAGGGCGACGACGGACCTTGTGTCTAGGCAACTCGCTGAACGTTTCTTCTTTGAATCCTAAGGGCAGGAAAAGACGTCGTTGAATCGCCCGCTGGTAGAGATAAAACACACGATGCAACTGGAAGCACCATCGGGTCGTTCAACATGGAAACATGGACACGAGGAAGAAAAGGGCTACAATAACCAGACCGATGCCTGCCATTCAACAACAAGGTTAGGAGCTGGAAGGGAAATTAAGTGTGCATTGAGGAGGTTGCTCCCTGGTGTGCATCCTCGATCCCTCCGGAGCATTCACCAAATCCATTATGAACTCCCCCATTCACATGTTCGGTCGCCGCGTCACAGTGGTCTTCGCAGGCGAACAACCGAACTTTAATCAATGCTCGCGATGCCATTTGACGGGACACTCCATGCGATCCCCGCTCTGTCGTCTCCCACCCAACGCCGTGAAGTGCTACCGCTGTGGCGGGGCCCATCACTCGGATCAACATTCTTACCACTGCAAGGCTGGCCATAATGGCCCCTGCAATTGTCCCCCACGATGCATTTTGTGTGGTAAAACTGGACATCATGCGCGATCTCGAAACTGCCCTAAGAAAGGCAACTTCTCTTCACCACCCCCCTCGGGCCCCCTTTCCCACCCGGCTCCAATTGCGGAACCCATCGGGAGAGACGTTCCGACACAACGCGAAGTGGCTCCCCCCCCTCTCACTGAATCAACGCTCCCCGTTCGTATCTCAAAGAACCAGCGGAGGAAGCTTGCAGCGCAGCGCCGACAGGAGGCTAAAGGCGTAACCCCGGGTGCCGCGGCCCCCATTACGACCCCAAAACCTCCCTCGAAACCACCCGTCTATCAAGGCGTGACTGGTTCGAGCAATTATTTCTCGGCTATTGCTGACCTCGCTACTGCTAATATCTCGGATTGGCCCTCTGACGACACTGGGTATGATGGCAACTTCAGCGCCATCCCTGACATCGCTACGTTGGCCGAGAAAGTGACCCCTACCCCACAGCCGTCCCCTAGTGCCAAAGCGCTTCGAAAGGTGGATGGTATACAAGTCCTTCACACTTTGGACCTGATCAGTGCGGAAGAAGTCGTAGCCAAATACCCGGACTTGTTCCCTCACGACGACAAAGATAGTGATGCCACAGTCTGGGACGAGTACTGGGGCGGATTGGAAGGAACTCCTGAGCGGGCGATCACGGACCTCCGTGTTCGTTTTGCGGCCATGAGCGACCTCCCTTTGACAGACAGTGATACACGTCTCACCCTTGCGGATGAAGCAGATGCAGCTGACAAGACCGATCATGTGGCATACTTCCGCACCATCGACGAGCTTTGGGGGGGGAATGGTAATGGGGATATGATAACGCCCCTCAACTATTTTTTCCAAAAACTCCCGGGAAACATCTTCTTCGCCGACTTTGTTCTGCCGGAGACTGCGGAGGAACTCTTGGCTGTCCTGGTCAAGCACAAATACAACACTAACCGCACTTTTGTTATTCAGGAGTGCGATATCCAGCTCGGCGGAGATGGGTCGGGGAAATCCGTGTCCAAGGTGCTTCGTAGCGTGGCAAAGACGGATGAAGAAAAGGAGGTGTTGAGCGCTATCCGTTCTATTATCAACGGAATCATCACGGGCAGTGTTGACGAGGCCATAGCGGTGGCCAAGTGTAAGACACAGGCCGAACGATTGTGTAAGGTGAACCGAAAACTAACCTCCCCACCCGACTGGCTGTGGGCACGCATGCTCATACGCCATGTTCAACGGGCGGACATCCACATGAACCAGGTTACCGATGAAGGTATTGGACTCATCGTTCGGGCAGCACTCCGCTACGTTCCCTTACTTGGGGGCCGACCCTTCGCTTCTCACACACACACACACGTGCTCCGTGCCTTTTTAAAGGGAGCCGAAGATCATATCATGAAGGAGGGGGACGATGCGTGAGCACCACATCCTTGCTGCTAACATGAGGAAGATGAACGCTACCATGCACGCCCTCCTCGAAACTAACATTACTGACGATTTTCTCTTTATTTCGGAACCCTTTTTCTCGGTTGTGGGCAATCGGAGGTCAGACAGGAAACGTACGGGGGAAGCGATTCTAGGAGGGGTGTCTCACCCCAACTGGAAATGCCTTTCCCCGTTCACTACCGACTCTACCCCCGCCAAAGTCCTTACTTACATACGTACTTACGATACAACACGGCCCCGTTACCTACGGAATGTCTCTGTAGCACCGCGATGGGACATTGTTAAACATAACTGCATTCTTATCACTGACATTACGGACAATCATAGTACGCTACGCGTAATTAACTTTTATCACGACGTGGAGGACAATACTTGTCTACGGGCCCTTATGGCTCTGGACCTTGACCCCACTATATCTACTATACTTCTCGGGGACTTCAACCTACACTCCCCCACTTGGTCCCCGGCAGGCTGGTCTCCGTCTAAGCACGTGCGCCTATTCGAGCAATGGGCAGCACGTCAGACGTTCGAGCTGCAGACCCCCCCTGGGACCATTACCTGCCTTGGGCAGGAGGGCCAGCGGGACTCTACCTTGGACCTGACTTGGCACAACTTTGCCGTGGTCCTTGATAACGTCCTCAGCCCCCCCACGGTGGATTGGGAGGCATCCTTAGGGTCCGATCATGCGGGCATTCGCTTGTCTTGGATCGCCAGGAGCCACAACCGCACGTCGAAGGTCGAAACCCTCCGCACGTTCAAATTCGACTTGGGTGAGGAAGAGGAGAAGCGATGGCGTCAAACCATTGCTGCACAACTCCCCCCTATCCGGTCTCTCACCTCCTCAGACGCCATCGACGACTTTGCCGTCAAACTTCAGGAGGCTGTGCACGACGCCTGTGAAGAACACTTGACGCACAAGAAAGCTAGAGGTTCCTCCACCCGACCATGGTGGAATAAGGACTGTGATGCCGCGGCGAAAGCCTTGCGGGCCACGTCCTCCACATCTTCCAAGTCGGATGAAAGGACTCAAGCTCGTCGGAACATGCGATGCGCAGCGCTCCTGGCAAAGCGCGCATGGGCCGACGAAGCTGTCGAATCAGGCTATGTATGGGATGTAGCCAAGTGGAGACACGGCCGCCGTATGACAGAGGTTAATGCTCTGCGGCAGGCGAACGGCTCCCTTACTAGCGAACCGGATGACATGGCTGCACTACTCACCGCGCGGTTCTTCCCATCCGCACACTCTCCACCCCGTCTTGCACAACATGACGATCCCCCACCCGCCCCACCACACGAGTTTGCCGACTTCTCCACCAAAGAGTTACTGGCTCTCTTGTGTCAGACGACAAACAAGTCTGCCCCAGGGTCTTCGGGTATCAGCTGGGGCATGCTGAAAGCGGCCTGGCCGGTGATCAGTGAACACCTCACTTGGCTTGCCAACGCATGCCTTTCCACAGGCCACCATCCCCGCCTCTGGCGCCACGCCCTGGTTGTGGTGATCCCCAAACCAGACAAAGCGGACTACGCCATCGCGAAGGCCTACCGCCCCATCAGCCTGCTCGAGACTTTGAGTAAGCTTATCGAGAAGGGCATCTCTAGTCGGCTCATGTACGACCTCGATAAACACCACCTCCTCCCCACCACCCAGTTCGGCATGCGTCGGTTCTCCTCTACTGTCGACGCCGGCCTCAGCCTTGTCCACGACGTCGAAACGGCCCTTCGGATGAAGTTGAAATGCGGAGCGCTTCTCTTCGACATCTCTGGGTTCTTCGACAACGTCGACAAAGACCGGCTTGCTCACGTCATGGCCCTCTTGGGTTTTTCCCCGGGCCTGTGTCACTGGGTCAGGTCATTCCTATCGGAATGGCGAGTTAACCTCACGTTCAACGGCAAGGTGTCGGATGAGCAGGAACAGGCGAAGGGGACACCTCAAGGTTCCCCTGTCTCTCCCATCCTCTCCGCCATCTACACCGCTCCGCTCCTGGCGAAGTTGAGCGCCACACCTGGCTGCACCTTCGCCATGTATGTCGATGATGGGTTGATCACAGTGCAGGGCAGAGACTGGAACACGGTCAAGGACGCCCTCCGCAACGGGTATAGTATGTGCGACGAGTGGCTATGTCGCAACGGTCTGGCTATTGAGCCAGACAAAACCGAACTTATCTTCTTCCGCCCCCCTAGGCAGTCTCGCCTCGACAGTGAGGACGTGCCGAATGGCTTGGAACTCCGCATCCATGGAGTGGAGGAAAAACAGCGACCTCTGGACGGGGAGGCTAAGGGCCCGGCGTTACCGCTAGCGTGCCCCCACCCTAAACCCAAGTTGCGACCTCTTTCTAAGTCGAGGAGGCCCAGTAAGCACCCCAAAGGCGATCGGCGAACCCCTCACGGGGGAAGTACCGGAGCCCTGAACACTTACTGGGTCGAGGCGAAAGCTCTAGTACGGTACCTGGGGTTCTTTTTGAACCACAGGCTACTTTGGACTGAGCACGTCGACATCATGTGCAACCGTGCGCGGGCAAGCCTCAAAGCTCTGTCTGTGCTAGGGAACACACACCGGGGCCTCTCTATGGCCAAGTGGCGACTGGTGTTTAATGCTGTCTGCCTCCCGGTACTGTCATATGGGTGCCAACTGTGGATGAATGCCCATAACAAGCTCGGGCTAATAAAAATGGTACAGGCTGTCATGAACGACGGCGTAAAGGTAATTTCTGGAGCATTTCGGATGGCGCCCAGGGAGGCTCTTCACGAGCTGACCCGGGTGCTGCCGGCCAGGCTCTACCTGGAAAAATTGACGCACACTTCCGCCCTTAGGTTGTACCGCGTCCCCCCCACTTCCCAGCTCAGGCGCCGTCTTGGTCCTGACTGGGGGGAGGTGTCTTCGGGCGGCCCACACGTCAGCAATGGCGGGGTGGTGACTGTTCCCTCGCTCTCTGGGCCGAAGAGGAGAGCTCTGCGCCCCACAGCCTTGGAGGCACTTGGTGCTCGGATTCCCGTACAGGGTCCTCGCGCCGACGTCACGGCAGTACCCCCCTGGGAGGTTCCCAACTGGGAGGGTGCGGTGAAGCTTAAGGGGAAATGCACCCCTAATGACCGGAAGGCGGACGTCGCGGCCCTCTACACAGGGTGGTCAGCTTCGGACGCAGAGAGGGTCATTATCCAAACAGCGGCCACGATCTCTAAAAAAGATCGGTTCGACAACCTTATGGTTGCCGGCGCAGCTGCTGTTATGACCACCTTTGGTGGAGGCAGGGAGCTCCAGAACCAGGTCCAGCAATGGTGCCTGGGGACGGAAGTGACCCAGTTCGATGTAGACCTGTTCGCGCTCGCTAAGGCAGCCGAATGGGTTGAACAGTACTTTAGGTCTCGTGCACCCCCCTCCCATATTTACATCCTGGCGGGGAATTTGTCGGCCCTACAGGCTATTACGGACATCCGTACCCTTACACATCAGAATACGGTACTTTTGTTCCACAAAGCGCTGACCTCCTTCTTTTCTCAGCATCGGGACGTCAAACTGTGGCTTACTTGGTCCCCTCCGGTCAGGACTCGGTCTCAGGTCTCTCTAGCCCGCCAGGCCGCCCTTGGCGCCTGCACTATAACTCCCCGCGCTCTGCTTTCCTCTATCCAATCCCCTTCTCACCAGAAAGCTGCAGCCCGGAAGCATGCCTTCCATCTCTGGAAGACCGAATGGCTTGAAAAACGTAGAGCTGATCAACACACCTCGTTCGCCAGGGAATATGCCCTCACACGGCCCCCGGACGGGAAGAACCACCCACTCTGGCTCGGCGTCGACAAAGCCACTGTCGATGTCTCAAGGCACACTACATCCACTGCTCTTCGTCTCGCAGTGGGCCACGCATTCATGTCGGACTACACTAAAAGGTTCCGACCAGACATACCACCCGATGAATTATACTGCGAATGCGGGTTCCCAGACCGCTCATGGTTCCACCTCATCTACGACTGCCCCCGGTTCACTGAGGCGCGCTCCTTCGCTGCAGGACATGCGCATTGGTCCGATTATTCCCCTCAGGACCTTATGGGCACGGACGCCGCCCTTTGCGGAAGGTTCTATGACTTTCTGCACGTATCTCGGGCCACGTTTAAACCAAATGAGACCTTCGACAACCCCCGAGTGGACCGGTGTAGGACTGCGCGCTCCCCCTCTGGGGTGAACCGGTCCTTGCCTGCGAACACTTTGGGCGTACTCTGCCCCCTGAGGCCAGCGAACAGGATTGAGTCGGTCCTTCACGACTTTTTTCTTGACGCACGAAATTTTGGGGCACATCCTCCTGACCCGGGCTAATCACCCATGACCTCGAAACCACATGACAGACGCCCCTTTGCTGGGTAAGTTGTGCGGTGCCTTTTTCATCACCTTTTTCTTTCATGTCTTTGCTTCATTTTTGGACATGTCATACCGCCGTTCTCGTCTTCACAGACTTTACTTACGCTTCCACTGTGTTACGTGCGAGGTGCACGTTAGCCTGACTTAGGCACGTATGATGAACGCGGTGACTCAGCGGCCCGAATAACTCTAGCACAGAGGCAGAGTATCGTCTCAACGCTCGAAGGCGGAGTCTTCACTTTGACGCGGTCCAAGAGGACGAGGATAGAGAGAGAGAAACCAAGACTTGGATAACAAGGTGAGAAGGTTACAAGAAATCCAAGCTATCGACTACATCAGTCGATAGCTTCCTTATAACACTAACGCGCGATCCGCCTTTGTCAGCGAGACCGCCACTACTGCTATCTGCTGTGTAATCGTCCACTGGTGTTCAGTCAGCTATTCGTAAGTCATCAGTCATCCGTCAGTAATCGTACAGTAAGCGAGTCATCAGTCATGCATTAGTACAGTAAGAGTCCCCTTAGATCACGTCCCATCGCTTATGGGTTAGGTCAGATACTTACTATGACCCGGGACGTTACACACTGGGTGGGTGCACACCTTTACATATTCGCCCTACAAAGGCTACTTTTTAAGAATTCCCTACTAAATACCGACTATGTGTCGCGTGACCGGCTTTGTATTTAAATACTGCTCTGGGATATAAATTGATTCAAAAAAAAAAAAAAAAAAGAGGAGGTTGCTCCGGATATGCATAGTGACACCTTAGTGAAGAGTTGCATAGAGCTTTGTACTCCAAGGCACATGGTAATGGGTTCGAAAAAAAAGGGTTGGTAAGGGTGATGCAACAAGAAGAGTTTCCAACTTTCGTCTTCCGGGAAATGCCGGGAGCGGCGACAACGCTGAGCGAATGTTATGGTCCGACTCGTGCGAGTGGGACTGGAGGCGATATACTGAACATAAAGCGAAAAAGTGTTACGTTTGGAAAATAAATATCTGGGATTGCACCTTTGGATGAACGCGCAGGCTCCGGAGGGGATGATAGTCGAACGTGCCAGTGGAACCAGGTACAAGTGAAACACTCACTATCCAAACACACCTCCATCCACCAATGTGGTAGACCGACTCGGCTTGATCCCCCCCTCCTTTCCGGCGCAGATTTCGAGGCGAGGGACAAGGTTGTGGACAATTGGCGTTACCAGGCCCTCCCTTCTTCAAGAAGCGAATCGAGGTTGCGTGGCACGGACATGGATGCAAGTAAGTTCCCGCCATTGTCTCAATGTTTGCTTCTATCGAGTAAACAAAATGAGTAACGTTTGAGATAGTCGAACTCCGTCGTCAGGTGATGAGATGAGGAGTAAGGATGGTATTGGGCTCTAAATCCATCCGACAACTGGTTGGCAGTGAAGCCAACAGCAAGGGCATTCCTTACCAAAACCTGCTACCGACCCCGTTCTTGACTCCCACTATCCATATGTGTGAGTCGGCCGAAGACTGTGATCGGAGATGGGTCGAGGACTGGTGTAGACACGCGAACGTACTTGCGCTTCTGGTGAGTCCCCCAACTCTTCCCCCACCTTTTCATCCGGCGTTGACCCTATGTTGTGAAAAGGGGTGCATGTCCATGGGAACTCACCACGTCCACCACCTGTTATCGACGGCCGGCAAAACAGATGAAGCGCATAGCAAGAAAGGGTGAGATTATGCATGTCAGGTGTTGAGAACTGATACCAGAGAAGATGACAGCGTGTGAAGTCGATGGCGCATCTCGATAAACGTGGCGAACATATCAGGATACGGTTGTATCCCGTTTATTGGGCGTTCCAAGTTATAGTGATACAGTAATCCAACCATCATGGTTTGTTTCCCAGTTTTACGTGGCACCTCGTAGCCCGAGTAACAACACCAGTCGCTCTATTTCTGGCCTAGAAAGCGAAACCTCCAGAGCACCGACTCAATCCCATGGACCTGAAAGGCTAGCTCGGCAGCACCCGGGGCAGAGAAGGATCGTCGCACCCTACTGTGGCACCGCGAATTAACATTGCTCACCTCCGGGCCTTACTTATCAGGCTCACGGGTCCACACTCTCGTGGTGGTCGCAACCGGAAGTGAAGTTCATGAATGTCCATGAGTAGCGAGGGTCCAGGTAGAAAATTGCCCGCTTGGGAGCAATATGATGCCTATTGACTGCAGGGACCTGCACGACGCTTGCGCCAGATGTCAGCCGGACGAACATACAAGGTGAGAAGATTATGCACCTATTATTGAAGCAATAGATGGGGTGGATACTCCCGAGACGGAACCAAGTGTCGAGAGTAGGACGAATGGACCCCATCTTCTCATTGATAGCTTGGGGGGGCGAAGCAAAGGGCCGGTGGAAGGCTCATACGATGCCGACAATTGCATGGAAAAGTGGCCGTCAATCACAACAGACTCGGAATGCCGGGCGACGCCTCTCGGAATTTGTGGACGGGGGTTCCCTGACGCGATTATCAGCAGAAAGCGTGAATGATGGGCAATACCCACGCACTTTATCGTGTCTACAACGGTACCGCAACTCCAGGAACGACTACCATCCTTCTTGCCACTCTTTACAGCCCATTGGGGACGCCATACACTCTCAACGGCGTGGCTTGTGTCCTGAGCCACCGGGTCACAGGCCAGGTTGTCGAACATATCACGTTCTCCAAGAGAAGCTTCGAGAGAAAAGGATGGGCATTAGTGTGGGCAAATGAGTGCAAAGGCGGAAGCCGCGATGTGACGAAGGAAAAAGTAAGCTGGGAAATTGGTCTTAATACGTTTTAGTTGCTCACCTACTAAATGTTGCGTGGCGCAACCGTGAGTATGGGTTTAACAGTAATAGTGCCACGATACGTGCCACGATGAGTTAAGACGGCCAGCAAATGGCAGCGACTCGGACAGAGCCGCCTCATCCTTATGTAGCTTCAAAGTAGCTTCAATGAACTGCAACCGGTGCGTCGCAGCCTTTCAGTTATTTTATTGTCCGACGAATTGACCGGACTTTGACTCAATATTTGCCGATATATAATATCCAACTAGCCGTCTTCCTAGGAATGCCCATCACCCACCCACCCCGCCAGGTGGTACCACTTCTTCAAGTTCCCATTCGTCCAATGGTGCCGCTTCAAAGACGACAAACAATTCTCGCAGAGGCTCCAAGGTGGGAAAGGTTGAAAGAAGACTCTCTAAGAACTCAGGGAAAATACGGGCTCCTAGTCGACGTACGTCTCTTCGACTCCATCATATAATACCTTTAAGCTACTGACGTGCGTGAAACAGGCCCAAGTTATCGACAAGTGACGACAATTAGCGTGCTCTCAGATGATGCATTACTAGAAATATTTGCTTTCTGTCTACGCAGACCCCACGAGTCTCCGTTTTCCTGCATGTTACAGTGGCGACGCCTGGTACATGTATGTCAACGATGGCGGCAAATTATATTCTCATCTCCCCGTCGTCTCGATCTACAACTCCTCTGCACACATGGAACACCTGTCAGGAAGAATCTGGACTGTTGGCCAGAATTTCCTATCACCATCGATTACCACGTATATTGGAACCCTGGAAGTGACAAGAACTTTCTTCCCAACGACGAAGATAATCTGATCGCTGCACTAGAGCATTCCGATCGCGTACGCTGCCTCAAACTCACGCTCCCCAGCTCGCTCTTGGAAAAGGTGGCCGCGGTGATGCGTGAGCCATTCCCGGCACTGGCACTACTTCGGCTTTCGTCGGAAGATAGGAACGTGGCAATCCTTCCCAGCACGTTTTTGGGTGGATCCGGCCCACATTTACAGGAAATCTATCTGGAAGGCATTCCATTCCCAGCATTACCAATGCTCCTGTTATCGGCCAGCGATCTTGTCAATCTCCAACTTCACAATATCCCCAACAAAGGCTACATTTCACCAGAGGCGATGGCAACGAGTCTTACCGCGTTGACCAGGCTAGAAACCCTTTCAATTCGATTCCAATCGTCAATTTCTCGCTCAAATCAGACCTCTCACCTAACCCGGACTGTCCTTCCTTCTCTCACCTTGTTTGGGTTCCGAGGCAATAGTGAATATTTGGAAGACCTCTTGTCCCGAATCGACGCTCCCCGACTCGTCTTCTCCAGAATCACGTACTTCAACCAGCTTATCTTTCAAGTTCCCCAGCTGTCCCGGTTCATCGGTCGCGCGGAAAACCTCGGGCTGGCTCCGTTCAGGTATGCCCAAGTTGGATTTCGTAGCGGCAATGTCTACATCAGCTTCGTTTGTGGACAAGGCGCTTCCATGAAAAGTTATCTTTTTCTTCAAGTCTCGTGCCAGGGATTAGACTGGCAAGTTTCGTCCATGACACAAATACTCAGCCAATCATCTACTATACTCTCCAACGTCGCCCATCTCTCCATCCACGCGCATCGTTTACGCGCAGGTTGGAAACACGACGTAGACCACGCCGACTGGCTGGATCTTCTCCGCCCATTTACCGTCGTGGAGACGCTCCTGGTATCTCGGCAATTAGCGGGTCACGTTGCCCTTACGTTCCAGAACACCACCGGGGAGACAGTCGCCGGAGTGTTGCCGGCCCTACATCTACTTTGCTTAGAAGGCCAGGCAGACAGATCCGTTTGCAAATTCACCGCTCTGCGCCAGCACTCTGGCCGCGCCGTATCCACCGTTAGCACGTTATCGGACTTTCTTAAAAGTCGCGGGTCCAACCTAGGTAGATAGGATAAAGCCTTGTACTGTTTGCTTACTCGCTTCCAAGTTGACCTTTAGTGACTGAACTGATAAACTTGCAGCTGGTTGGGCGGTCTGGCACACAGCGTAAGTTGCTGGGGTGCCAGAGCGTACAGGAGCGTGGTTAAATACACAGAAGAGGAGTCGTAAATACATGTGAAAAGGGATGTGCGGACACCCGCACTCCGAGGGAAATAAATCAAACGATGTGTTACAGTGATTGTCCCTGATCACAACTCGTATCGTAGTAACTAACTACTGGTATATACATTGTCCGTAACCACACGATCGTGCTGCGTCGTGCGCTCACTCGCACATGCGGCATGGCCGACACTGCGACGTTGTGGCGTCACGCGCACTCTTGCATGATAGTTCAACATGAACATGGGATTGATCTGTGATTTCTATTTTCTCTCTCTGGCGACTACAACTTATTTCCTCTTCTTCGCACTAGTCTCCCATCAACTTGTGGGCACTGGGCACCCCGGCGAACCAATCTCCGAGTCCTCCCTGGCACAACGCCATTGAATTCATTGGTAAGGTGGCTCAAGCTATGTACCACTGCGAAGTACCCAGAGGCAGGGTTCTCGGACTCTACTTCGCTCTCCTGTCTCTCGGAGCAGGTCCCTAACGTCTTTTCTAAAATTGGGAGGTGCTCAAACTTGCTCAGAACCGGTCTAACTTCGCTTTGAAGACACCTGATTTGTGAATGTCGTCCTCTCTTCCCGACTAAAATGTATTGCCTGACATTGACGGCATCGGTGTTATGAATCCTCAACTTTGCAAGTCGGCCGCAAAGCCGCGGAGTGTCAGTCAAGTCACTTATCGCAGTGAGTATTAATGGAATGCCGCATGCCTCGATTAAGTCAACCTGTACTATGCTGTCAGCACCTTTTCGCATGTAAGCTTACTTTCGCACTGCAATAAATTCGATTCGATCGACTATTTCCTCTCATTTAAATTTCACAAAAAAAAAACCCCTAGATAAAGTAGGTATTGTAGATTAATGATCATAAGAAAGTGGGGAATTTTATCTAAATTTGCGGTCACAGAAAAATCGCAACCTCGGTGGGTGGTCTTGTGCATCCATTCTCACATCCTCGATCCCTCCGATCTCGGTATTTCCATACACCTTTTTTCTTCTGTAGTGGTAACATACATACATGGGACTGTGCATATACATTCTAGAGTCAGCGATCTAAGGTGATCAAGCTGTGGAAAGAAATCATGTCTCAAGCGCACCCAGGAGTGACAAAATCGATGACCAATTTGAAGCGCTTCTGTGGCTGGGCCGCCCGCCCGGATGTTCCCGTTAGTGTGACAAGTGCGTGACCAAAGTGCGAAAAGGATAGTCTAAATTAAATATTCACTGCCCGTTGAACCACTTCAGCAATAAATAAGTAGTAAAATTCAATGAAAAGAGGGTCTATTGCTCTATGAATATGTACAATTTGAATTGTTTACGATGGGTGGTTGATTTTATAGAAAAAGGTTACTCATTTTGGCGAAAAGGCCATTACACGATAGTATTAGAGACTGTTGTCGCGATAATGACTCCGCGGCATCATAGCTAGAGAGAGCAACATATGCTGGCCCCGTACCCACCACGATCCTCACTAACTCTGACGCTGCAATCTTAATTACCATCTCTGGCTCTGCCACTAACCATTGAGAATGTCCACGAGTGGATCAGCCATGTACCCACCAGACGCGTCTGGTAAGCCAAGACACGACGACCTGGCAGGGGGAGTCGTACAAGTTCTTGCCGTGGGACGCTGACCTTTGCGAGGGGGAGTCTGGCCGTTAGAGTTGGCTCGACTGGTGCCACGACTGGTGCCAGTGGTCGGTACCGAGAGCTCCTGCAGGGCTACCTCGGGATGGCGCGGCTTGCTTTTTGCACGGCCGCTACTGGGGCCATCTGGGATGCCCATGATGATAGAATTGTTAGGTTAACTGTGTGTTGAAACAGGGAGGATACTGCAGTGCGAGGTAAGTGGAGAAAGGAAAGGGTACGTGGAAGAACATACTACCGTAGGTATTGGAATAGCGAGTGTATAAACGAAGCGAGGGTCAAAAGGTAAGCCCATTGGTTGAGGTCTTAAATACGAAGTTGCTTTGGCGGAGGCACTCACTGGTTGCACGAAAGAGGGATGTCTGGATGGGCACGGCGCCGCTGTGCCCATTCGGAGAACGGCAGGCAAGGGCAACCTGCTTGTGGGTGCAGTGCGTTATATGATGTGACAACGGACAGCCATGATCCAATACTGCATGGTCCCAAGTACAGCGGCGGGCGTATTAGGGCGACATTAGGCAGTGTGATCTGTTTACGTTCAGAGTGGCTAATTTAGGTAGTGTACGTGCTGCACCGGAATATAAAGCCTATTCATCCAAAAAAGGCTGTTGTTCAAATTCAAGTTGAGTAATAGCTACCACCGTACTAAGCGGCATTTCTTCAAGTCCAGGATCGTCCATTGCACAGCCAATCCTATATTCTCCAACTTGGAATTCTCCGTCCATGGCATCGCCTGCGACCAGGTTGAAAAAACGACATGGACTACGCCGACTGGCTGGATCCGCGAGTCTTCTCCACCCATTCATTGGCACCGTCGTTGAGACAGTCCTGGTTTCTTAGCAGTTGGCGGACCACGTTATTCATGCGTTGGCGGTGCCGTCCGCTGTCCATGGGGAGATGGTCGCCAAAGCGTTGCCGGTCCTGCACCTAGTACTTTGCTTAGAAGGTCAACTGGACAAATCTGTTTGCAAGTCCACCGATATGTGTCAGCACTCTGGTCTCACCGTATCCACCGTTAGCACGTTATCGGACTTTCTTAGTCTAATGTAGGTAGATAGGATAAAGCCCTGTACTGGTTGCTTACTCGCAGGCTTTGACTCGGGGCGGATGAACATGGTCCAATCCGAGACTTTACTCTGGCAATCACATATTCTTCCCTGTTGTTCGCACTGGCGTCGCATGGACTTGAGGGCACAGGGCACAGGGCACCCCGGCAAACCAATCTCCCAGTCCTCCCTGGCACAACGCCATTGGCTTCATTGGGAAGGTGGCGCAAGCTACGCTCCACTGGCACCGCGAAGTACCCGGAAGCCGGGCTCTCGGACTCGACACTTCTCTCTTGTCGCTCAAAGCGAGTGCCTAACCGTCTTCTGTAAAGTCGGGAGGTGATCAAGCGTGTCCAGAGTCAGTCAAAACCGGTCTCAAGTACTTTGAAAACATCACCTTTTGTGAATGCCACCTCTCGTACCGACTAATTTTTTTTTCCTGACATTGATGTCATGGTCGTGATGAATCCTCAACTTTTCACTTCCGTGACAAAGTCTCAGTCAGTCACTCGTCGCAGCGAGTATCAATGTGGCTGAATGAAGGAAAGAATTATCTCGAATCATTCTGGCCTGGCATACCCAACTGGTATTGGGGACTTTCCGCAACATGGCCTTGGCATCATAACTAGTATGGAGTGCAACAATTGCTGGTTTCAAGCCCACCACCCTCATTCTTAGCTATGATGCCATCATGCCGCAACCTCAATTACCGGCCCTGGCTCTGCCCTTAACGTCCGAGGACGCTCCCGAGTGCACCAGGCAAGTAACTGCCGGACACGTCTGCGAAGCCACACCAGCCAGACCTAGGACGGGGATCTGTGCAAGTTGTTGGCGTGGGACGCTGACGGGGATCCGTGCAGGTACGCTGACGGAGAGCGTGGGTGTCAGAGTCGGCCAGAGTGGTGCTATGACGGGTGGTCGGCGTCGGGTGTTCCTTCTCTAGAAGGCCGCTAAGTAAGGATGTAAACTACCTCAGGATCGCGCGGCTTACTTTTTTTTGGTACATAGCCGCTACAGGGGCCGTCAGCGATTCCCATGATGGTAGAATTATTTGGTTAACTAATTGTTAAACCAGGGAGGATACAGCGAGGTAAGTGGAGAAAAGAAAGGATGCGTAGAAGAACGTACGACCTTAAAGGGATTGGAATAGTGAGTGTGCAAGCGAGGCGAGGGTCAAAGCTGCGAGCGCGGTATTGATTGGGTCTTAAATATGACGGCCAGCGTTACTTTGCGTGGCACCGATTGTACGAAACAGGAATGTCGGTATAGGGCACAGGCTGTGCCACATAGTCGATGTAGTGCCAGAGAGGATGGGCCCTCGTCTCATGTAAGAATTGGCGGCGTTTGATGTCTAGAGTCAATAAACATCAGAGTATAAGCACAAGACATTCGACGCATTGCAGTGATGGGCTTCCTCACATGGCACGGGGCACGCAATCGCGGGCGAGCTTGTTTTTCCCAGGCCACCATGGCGTGTTCCCAACTACAGGGGTACGTGACATTGCGAAAAGACTGAAGGTAAAAATTGTACGCCTTTCCCCCTAGCCTAGCGTGCCCTTGTAAAATTTACCTGCGTGTAACGAAACGCAGTGATAGCACATACCTCAAAGGTTGTCGACACGGCACTTGCCCTGGTCGTGGAGAAGGGAGGATAGATATGTCCCCTCTCTAAATTGTTGGGAGAGAAAAACATTCTCTTCCTTCACAACGAGAAAGCCTCTCAAACCAACAGCCAACATGCTGGCGCTTTGGTGACAGCGGACGCAATCCAGCGTCCTGTACTTTTTCCCTTTCCCTTTTTTCGTCTTTATTATTATTATTATTATTTTGTCAGTTTTCATATATATATATTTTACCTTGGGGGCCCAGGCGAACGGCACTTGGATCGGCAACTATTCCGCCGTTGGCGCATTAGAAGCGAGGCTTACCTCAAATTGTGATGGATGCACTGACATGAGACCTCCCAAAGGGACAGTATACCCCGATGAAGTGACTGGAATATGGATTAGTCTCACAAAAAAAAGAAGGTACCAATCGCTCACCCGCGGTAATCACGTGGCGCATTGAGGCGTCTGCCGGCGCCGTGCCACTCAGTCTAAACTGTCATATATCTCAGGCCCGGGGCAAAGGGATTTTTGGAACTGGCTCACCCGTTGAGTTGGGACCGAACGCCCATTCGCCGGTGAGGCGCGTCGCAGCTAATGATTCATGGTGAGTACATTTCGTAACTCTCGCCACTGGGAAGACTCCGCACCTTTTTCCCCGGGGAGAAACAGCCAACGAAACGCTGTATCTTGACAGAATTCGGACGTTGTGAGCGATGTTCTCAGAGAGAGAGAGAGGCGGCTCATCGTGAAATACTGGCAAGGGCCTTTGAAATTCGATGCAGAGATCGAGAGGGAATGCTAGGTCAACTCAAAGTTGCCGCATCCTGACATATATCGATTCTGCATTTCGGAATTCCGTGAGCCCTCGCGCGCGCATTTCCGAAATGCGAAATCTGATGCGGCAACTTTGTGTTGACCTAATGGAGGGATCAACCGTCAGTCCGCGACACGAGCTGGAGCTGCTGGTTGGGCAGTAGCCTGGGAATGTTCAGTTGCGATGCTCGCCCCAGAACTCAAATGGCTACGCACAGATATGTGAGGTGATGCATGCGGCCACTTCTCAACGATGTCTGGTTGACCTGACAATGTTGTTGTTCAGAGCGAGTTGTATCGTTCCTACAGTCGCGGTCAGTGTAATACTACCAATGTAACTCAGAGTCATCAGATGCATACCGGTCACCACATGGACAGGCGCATCATCACTGACGGTTCTAAGGAATGGTCCCGGATAAAAGATAGAGCAGAGATGACCTAAACACACGCGAGGGCATGTGGGTCGTTGAAGGCGAAGACAGGAATGTGTGTCTATCGCATAAGAGATAGATCCATATCCCGCCAGGTTTATATACGGTTACTGGTACCGTTATCTATAAGGAGGGGGGTCTCAGTGATAAAATCCAGCCATGGTGAAACTTACATTGACAGCCCAAGAACCGCCATAGAGCAGTGATGGCTCGAATTGCGTACTCTGGTTGGATGCTGACAGCGCTGACATTTGGAATTGATAACTGGGAAGTTCACGTTCAGCCCTTCTCGAATATTAGGTTAATACATAGCCCTTATCGACTTATTACGCTTTCTAGACCTCCGCCTTGTGCATCATGAATTAGTAATAACCAGGAAACGTGAGAGATCTGGCGCGATCCTGCACAGAGAAACGTGCTGGCGGCGGTTTGATTAAGCCTTGTTTGGATGTCTTCTATCGCCGATGGACCAGTAGTATTAGTGCCATTGCCCATATTGCTGTAGTGATGTTTAAGTTTCAAGTTCAGCTCGCCCTCGTTGCATGAGGACACGTGACAGCTTTTTCCAAATATTCCCACAGAAACCAATTGAGGTCCGGTGTTGTAAGTGTGCCATATACTGCATTACCCCATCGTGATGACCTGGGAAATGATATAACTTGCGTCGTGCTTCAAGCTTCAGGGCTTGGTTGACCGCCGGTGCCCCTTTATGGTACCGCCAAACGCGATTTATAAACGTTGGAGTCATTTCCTTCCATACGGACGTCCAACCTGGCACGCGTGCCGGAATGTGAGCAGCTTGCGGTGTCTTGCAGGTCATGTTGTGGGTCAGGGCACGAGCTTGGCTGTGATGAGTACGTTAGTTGAACTGTTAGTGATCACGCCTTTGAGCTAGGCGAGGTAGAACGGCGGCGTAAGCTTTTGCGCTGGCCATTTTCTTCTAGTAGGGCACGGTGCAGGGGAACAAAGATGCAGCGAAGTCCCAGCATCGTAAAGGAGCTGAACTAATCCATACTAATTCGCAGTGAGAATAATCGCCGACGAGTGTGCGACTTTCAGGGTCATGGTGTGTAGGACTTCAGCGGCACCATCGCCGTGTTGGTGCAGGTTCCACGTGAGGGGAGATGTAGTTGTATAAGAACAGCTTTGCAGAGCAGTTGGTGATACGAGATGCCGTCTTGCCTGATCAACTGCAAATTGTTCCGTTGTAGAATGTCTGTTGGGTCTACAGTAATAGAGGTACATTGTGTGATGAGTACTACTGTAGTATGAAGGTAACGAGATGGTCATACATCTCTTTTTTCATTTTAACAAACAGCGAGTATCTAAAAGCCTTCATCCCGATACCCACCCAATCTCCAAAGAGGAGACTAATCGACTCGCCGTTGTGCGTGCGACGTATGCTTTCCGCGATGGTGGCACTTATATCTATCGTCACTAATTTCGTACATGAATTCTGATGGTCCTGTTGCGGCACAGTATTTGTGACCTATGGTTGCTCAGTATTGGGCTACAGATGCGAGGAGGTTCGTACCACCAGTGTCTCTAAGGGAAGGCTTTCGATAACATTCATGCTCGCCTCGGACAACAGCCTACGTTCGGTCAGCAAAAGGAAGGGAACGCGATAAAGACCGACCGTGAGAAACCAACGCGTAGGTCCGCAGCGCGCCTTCTCCTTCAAAGATCGGGCGGCCAAGGTCAGCGTCGTTCCAGTGTCAATCATGTCGTCCACCAAAATTGCCACCTAATCGGATCCGTTCAAGGGACGCGATATCGCAAGCGATGGTGAACTCACCTTGTCTCTGACATCACCGACGAGAAGTTCCATCTTTTCGGGCGCATCCTCGGTTTTCCCATCTCGTTTTCTATGGAAGAGGGCGAATTCAAGACCGAGCTTGTCCGCGATGGCGGTGACACTGCAGTGGAAGCACAAAGAGTTTAGCCTTAAAGGGATGCATGCGCTCGGAACAATATAAACAAAAAAAACACAGACCGCTTTGCACCTCCTGCATCCGGAGAAACGATGATCCCGTTTTGCCAGCCCTTGATGTGGTTCTTGATATATGAGATCATCAGAGGCTCCGAATAGAGATTGTCGACGGGAAAATCGAAGAATCCCTGGATCTGGCTAGCGTGCAGATCCATGGTGATAACGTGGTCGCAGCCGGCGACAGCCAGCATATTGGCGACGAGCTTGGCCGTGATGGGCGCGCGGCTCTTGTCTTTCTTGTCCATGCGTGCGTAGGGATAGCACGGGATGACGGCGGTAATGCGGCGCGCGGAGGCGCCCTTGCATGCGGAGACGAGGATCAGTAGCTCCATCAGGTGATCGTTGACGTCCCGACAGGCAGATTGGAGGATAAAGACGTCCTCGTCGCGCACAGACTCCGTGATCTTGACATTGACCTCCCCATTCGAGAACTTCGAGACCGTGCACGGAGTGAGTTGAATGCCAAGCCTAGGTGGATTGTGAAGTCACAGTCCGTGGACTGGTTCACAGCGCAGGCAAAACTGCAGCTCACCGCTCGGCGACAGCCGCGGCGAGCTCCGGATGGCTGTTGCCTTTGCCAAGTGGTGAGACTAGAAAAAGACGTGATATGGGTAGAAAAGGGACTCACCAGTGAGGAGTTTCACGGAGTTTCCATGCAACATCAGGAGAGGGAGAGTGGTAAGAGTAAGGGTGATAGAGCTGAAGCTGAGGTGCGGTGGTTGTCCCCGATGAAAAGCGGATGATTTCATCATATATTTGTCCCGAACAAATAAGATATGGTAATATTTTCGACAACGTACTCCGAATCTGCGTATCCAAGCAACCGTTCCAGGTGTGCGCTGTAGAACCGCTCAGCAAAAGTAAAAGTGTGCACAGAGGGAGAGACAGACCTGTTCAACCCCTTCACCTTCTCAATTTGCACAGAATTGTAGTTCGCCAATCCTCGTCCCACCTCTTCCAGTTCCCCCTCATCATTCTCCGCATGCACTACGGAGTCCACGGAATCTCCGAGATCCGGAACAGCGTCTTCCGTTCCATCAAACTCCACGTCCTGCTGCGGCGATACCGCGGTTGCACGTGGTGTAGTCGGCCGAGTCGGCGCAAGCCCGCGGACATACTCCTCAAGTGCAGCTTCCATATCTCGAGAGTCTGCGCCAGGAGCCCCCTTGCGCACCAGCACGCGCACAGCCTGCCCCGACGCAAACGCCCCACGGACGCTCAGGACGCCCGCAGCCAAGAGCCGCCCACCCGACTCTCGGCGCGAAAGCACACTGTGCGCACCTGAGTCGATCACGACGGCACCTGCGGGCGTAAGCGTGTGTCGGGTCCAAGCCTTTAGGTCTCGCAGCGGCGTCGCGGACGGCGCAAATAGCGTGTGCGGCGGGCGTGCCCCCCCGCCGCCGGAATTTGGTCCTGAAGCGACGCCGCCGTGAAACTCGAGAATTGCGAAGAGAGAGGCAGGGTTGCGGCTCGAGGCGATGATCGTCGTCACGCCGGCTGCAGTAGCGATTTCGGCCGCGATCAGTTTTGTTTCCATCCCGCCTGTTCCTAAGCTCGAGCCGAGGGTAGCCGTGCTCACTTCAACAACCAATGGTGATCAGCAATCGGTTTTTTGGGTAAGGGGAGGAGAGCGAGAAGTTAGTTACCTTGTGTCCGAATCGCAGCGGTCGACTCCACGACTTCGATGAGATGCGCCGACGCATCTTTCCGGGGGTTGGCGGTGTACAGTCCGTCCACGTCGGTAAAGAGGAAGAGATAATCAGCGTGGATCATCGACGAGGTGATCGCCGAAAGCGTATCATTATCGCCGAATTTTATTTCCTGGAAGAACTATCAGGCGCACGCCCGGGAAGTCGTGGAGAATCTGATACGTACGCTGACAGACACGGTGTCATTTTCATTCACTATCGGCACCACACCCATAGAAAGTAGTTCTTTGAACGTGTTCACGGCATTGAGATACCTCGTACGCTAAGAAGGTCAGTGAAAATGGCTATAAGTAGATAAGACAACAAACGCACGTCCGAAATGTCCCCGCGCGTTAGAAGCACCTGAGCGATAGGTTGACCCAGCTGGCCAAACAGATTATCCCATAGCGCAATCAATCTGCCTTGCCCGATCGCAGCCAACGCCTACGCGAAGGGTCAACAGAGAACGTATCTCTCAGTCATTGTTTTTAGCTTGCCTGTTTCCCGGAAAGACTTTTGGGGCGCGCGGGCATCGCCATGCGCTGCAGACCGACGCCGATCGCGCCTGAGCTGACCAACACGACTTTATGCCCCGCCGCACGTAGACGGACGATGGTCTCTACGATGGCGGAGAGCGTTGACAGGAGCGGCTGGTGCGTCGTCTCGTGTACGATAGAGGACGTTCCTGTGTCATTGTGGCGTACACGTTACGCGAGGAGAGTATGGGAAATCATGAAGAATAGGATGAGCCAATGTTATGCTGTGCGCGCCGTTTGAGGAAGAGGAGGATTCACACCGAGTTTGACCACTATAGTGAGAGGTTTTGTCCGGACCATATTGCTGGTCCTAAGATTAACTTTAGAGTCAACAGAAAGGGAGCAATGGGAAACAAACAAAGTAGTTAAGTTGCCTATCTTGGCTTGGTCCCCTACCGCCGTGAACTAACCTTGGAACTAACTCGAGTCAATCTTCGTGTGCAGTATTCGACCACATACCCACCCACTAAACACATCGATATTCTAGTGATTAGTACTAGAGTGCAATCGATCTCGTCGATAGGGTTTCCTACGGCCGTCGTGGAGCTCCCACTCGCGGCGGTGGTAGACTTTAAACATTTAAACATCAAAACAACGTCACGTCCGGCTTCCTCTGCGTATGTATAGCATACGGGCTCTTTTCTGATATCTCACCTTTTGGTTGACGCGTGAGTCTCTCACATAGCTGGTCCCCACAATTCATGGCCATTACATACATAAACACAGGTGACATTACGCTACCGATAGCGTCGGAACGCTGGAACATGGAACACACGCGTGAACCCTTTTCTCGATCTCGTACAGCACTCCACAGAGAAGATTCGTGTCCATGGCCGACTCGGAGGCGACGAAACATATCGAAAATTTCATATGGATGTGAATGTTCTTAATTTGATTTTGGTGACGGAATCGGGTCCACTGGGGCTTTAGCGGCCTCCTTCTCTCCCTCAAGAATTCTCTCCACGTTTTCTCCCAGCCGCCTTCGTGCCTCTAGTGACAGCTGCGGCGCCTCAGAAGAGTAACCAAGCTCTGCAAAACGGTCAGCATCTGGGATTCCGGAGACGAACCACGCAGGGGACGGACTCAGTGATGGGTACTGCAATGGAACGGTCTCGTGTAGGACCGGGAGGGTAGAAAGTCCAGCGGGAACGAGGGACCAATCCAGGCATTGCGGACTTCGTGATCCCTAGGCACTTGATAAGGCAAGAAGACAGATTCATGTTAAGAGACGTCACTTACTTTCGCTGTAGCAGGTCAGACATACGTCAGTTCAAAGAAGTGTATTGAAAGTGTGTAGACATACGTCTTCCTTGGTAAGTGGGTGCACCAAGACACTAAAATCCAGCTTGTGAGCGATCACAGGTTCGTCCCTTCCGGCCTACATTCATACCTGAGGTCGCCGCGGTTCATACACAAATAAGAGAATACAGACACGAACGACTCCGACGGGCACCAGATCTCGTAGGAACCTTAGCGTAATTGGGATTCAGTCCATTGACAACACGAAGGAACAGAACCATATTCGCACCCACTGGATGAGGGCCGATTGGGCCAGGTTCACCCGCCACAGCGGCACGGCTACAAATGCGCCGTCCCGTCTCAATCGCAGGACTGCATCACGGAGCTGCAGCGCAGCCTGATGCTCGTCCTCATTTTTCTGATGGAAGTAAATGTCTGCGAACGTCAGCAACTCTAGGGAAGTATGTGCCTGTATGACATACGAAAATGCCATTCCCTGGGGGAAACCAGAAATCAAGCTCAGCTTGAGTGCGCTCAACGTGAAATTCGATGACGTACTTTATCTCGGACTCCAACACCTCTTGTAGATCAGTGGGTGGGCTCATTCTGTAGTTATCAAACGGGGGAGCTGAACGCGTGTACTGTGATGGGGGTCACTAATAAAAATGAGCACTCGGTCCGCTCAAGTTTCTGAACTCGAGAATGCTACGGCGGGTCCCACGGGTGGTGCCATCGAAGGGAAGCCGCAGCGGCGAGGAGATGCCCGAGAGGCTCGGCCTGGCCGTTCCAGGCATCTCGCACTTCCCCGTGTGCTTGTGGACAACGTAACAATGTTAACGTAAGCGCGTGCCTTTCTGTGTTCCTCAAGCTCCGTCCCGCTTTTGCATAATTTCTTGCGTCAGCGTGCTGGAACAGAACGCTGTCCTCGAACTTCCAATATTCGCACCAGGTCACGTCAACGATTTTACCGTTCGTCCTCATTGGACCAAAATGTTCAATATTCAAAGTAGTTTCTGATGATTGCACGTGGGCCAGGAACATGAAAAGGAACAGGGGCCTGACAATCTTTGAGGCTGTGCTTCCCTTGATTGTACATTTCGCTGCGCCTTTAGTTAATTCACGTGCTCGAAGCGTTTTTCACAGTACTGTAGTATGGATCTACGTGGTACTCAGACGAGCCCAGTATGTGGTACAAAATATCTGGTGGTGGTGTTAATGGTGGGCCTATTACTTGTGACTCTTATTTCTTCCTTCCCCAACAGCCCTATTTGTGGTCTCGATACCACTTCGACCAATTCCCGAGTGCTTCGTTTGAGCATAGCTTTCCCACAATGTATGTCCCAAGTATCATCTCGAACTTTTCCGTTCTCGCCCCCTGCTATAACTCTTTCATGAAAATGAACTATCCACGAGACATTTCCTTCATCACTGGTTCCCAGCATTCGCACTGTACACGATTTCGGTTTCCGTCCTTTGCGCCTCTCCATCACCCGTCAGTGTCCCAAAAGCTTAGAGACACAGCAAATACCTTTCAATCTTCGAGACCAGCCATAGCATTCCTCGTGAATGTGTCGAGCATTCAAGTAGGGTTGGAATTCCTATTCGCTTTGCACACCCGAATCTCCTCGCAAAAAAACGTCTTCAAAACCTCCAGTCACAGGTCTCGTGCTCTTATGGGCAACTTATGACCTCTTGTTATGTTGCTTCCACCGCGTCTGAAGAACTGTTAGCTGACCGCATCTAGCCCGTGTTCTGCTTCGCGGAAATTTGATGCCCGTCGCTATGTACATCAGCCGGGAACAAGGTACACAGACGCTGAGGCTGTCTTTCCCCATAACGCGTAACGTCTCGGCGTGCCTCTACAGTAATTGATCCACGTGTTCAAGGCGCTTGCCTGGAGCATTGCTCAGCGTTATAAAATAGCCAGTGGCGTCGATAATGGACCCATTTGTAACTTGTATCTTTCTTTTTCCCCCAACTTGAACAGCCTGATCCCGCTTTACGGGCTGACGGCTGACGTGTGAAGACACTTTCCGACTCTCGAGCGTTTAAGTATGGCCGTTCCACCACGTAAGCATATATCATCCCGAGTCCTTGCGTACTCGCCCCAGCTGACTGGTTCCCAATCACTTGTAAACAGAATCCAGTCATGAAATCGATTCCGTCATCACTCGTGTACAGGATTTTCTCTCAGCGTCGCCACGATCTCATCCTGCTCGCCCTGTCTGTATCTATTTTCTAGCTAAAGCGCGATTCGATCGCTATGAGTTGTTAAAGCAAGAGGTTGACCTCGACAAGGCAATTCTACATCTAAGCGAATCTCTACTCCTTCAACCTTGGTCCTGGCCAGAATCCGATATCTTCCTAATTTTTTTCAACCTCGCCGCTGCACTTTGTTTACGCGCGAATAAGTTTAAACGCCGCGAAGATGCCTTTCACGCTGCCAGATACCTCCGCCATCTTCGGGACCACTCCCATGAAATGTTCAGCTTCCCGCTGACACGTCATCGTGTTACAACACTGCTTGTGACTTCGCTAGCCTTTCAAGTGGAGTTGAAATCTGGAAACGAGATGCAAAACATTGAAGAGATGGCAGTTCTCTGTCGAGAACTTCTCACCTCAGATACGTCTGATGGCAGCAATACCGTGACTCGCTCCATCACCCACTTTGCTGCAGCAGTTTTACGATCCGAATTTGATCCGAATGTCCCGGATCAACCACTGGATCCGGTTATCGAGTGCTTGCGTCTCGCGAAGATGCGAAAACCAGAACTGCAAAATGCTCACCTGGCATTCGTTTGTTGTCTCTGTATTCGCTTTCTTATGACTTTTGTGGACGATGACTACGAGGAAGCTGCGTCCGCCCTGGATGAAATCATTACTTCCAGGTCCCCTGGAGACAGCCAGAATGAATTAACGCTCGCAGTTCAACAGGTCGTGACACAGATGGCGGTGTCCCGATCAACAGCGTACGAGAACCTGGAATATTCAGAGGAAGCATTATATCGCGCTCGTGCCTTTCTCAGTTCATTCCCCGATGAACACCCTCTTAACCCTATCATTAATCACTACTTGGAAGATACTGCAAAGCGGCGTCTGCGTTACTTCGGATCCATTGACGGCCACGAAGCACCTTCCGACGATTCACTGTTTACTCAGCCAGCGGTGTCCATTGACGATCCGGAACTGGATCGGATATACCAGAACCTGGGGCTCCTTAGAGGGCTTCGATCTGGAATGCCTAAAAATGACACGACGAAGATCGAAGAAGATATTGAAAAGGGCCGAACGATACTTGCTTCAACTTCTTCAAACCATCCGTATATGTCGCACCTTTTTGAATATTTCGGCTCGGTCCTCTTTGAAGCCTTCCAGCGCACACACAAGCTTGGGTACCTCGACGAGCCAATTAGATCATTTCGTCAGGTCCTTGAGGTTCACCCGTTTCCACAGCACCTCCGCTTCAGGGTAATCAGTCGGCTTTGCCGGTCTTTGCTCAGGCGCGCCGGGTCCTTTCCAGGTCGCCGTCCGCAAGATCTGGAAGAAGGGCTGGAATTACTCTCCCAGTGTGTCAACGACGAACAGGGGAGCTTGCTCGTTCGATTACAGTTTGCGTGCGAATGGGCAATTGTTGCGCGACGTACCCAACATCCATCTGTCCCCTCGGCATACGAGAGCGCTGTGTCATTGATGCAAGCCGCCTTGCTTTTTGCTCCGACTGTACAGCTACAACACGCCGCTCTTGCCAAGTCTCACGACTATCATAGGATGCCGCTGGACTATGCTTCGTATCAGGTCGACCAGCATCGACTCGAGGAAGCGATCGTGACTCTTGAAAGAGGGAGAGCCTTACTTTGGTCCGAGATGCGTCACCTCCGTGCTTCAATCGATCAACTTCTGCAGGCACATCCTCAATTAGGAAACGAATACACCGCTATCAATAGAGAACTTGAGGAACTCATCAAGTCGATTCCACCGAGCCACAGATTAAACCTAGATGATGACGCAGCCGATGATCTCAGGGAAGCCGACCCATTCGGTCGTCTCCTGCTGAGGCAACGTCGGCTTTTGAAGGAACGCAATAAGCTTATTTCGCAAATCCTAGACCTTCCAGGCTTTGACAACTTCATGACATCTCCATCGTTCGACACAATCCGTGCTGCTGCGTCATCTGGTCCTATCATAATGATAAACCACTCCAAATGGCGTTCCGACATTCTCATACTCCTTCACAACACGTCTCCTTTCCTTATACCAACCCCCGATGATTTCTATGACCATGCGAACGCTTTAAAGGAGAAGCTATCGGCCGCGCGATACAAATACGGGCTTGACTCAAATGATTATGATGAAACGCTGGCCGCTGTTCTTGCAGATCTCTACAACCTCGTTGGAAAACCTGTCATCGACAGACTCCGTCAGCTCCAAGTACCAGAACAGTCCCGCATCTGGTGGTGCCCAACGTCCGTGTTTTGTGCCCTTCCTCTCCATGCTATGGGTCCAATTCCATCCGATGATGACGAGAAGCGGTATTTCCTGGATCTCTACATCTGTTCCTATACCCCAACGCTATCTGCCCTCCTCCAATCCCGTGGTCTCAATTGTGGTTCGCGATCTTCGGAAAGACCTTCCTTACTCCTTGTCGCGCAGCCTGACCCATCTCTTCCAACTGTGGGGGGAGAGATCCAAGTCATCCAGGCTCTCGATATCGAAGTTATAAGTCTCTTCTCAGAAGCCGCGACACCCGCAGCGGTCATCGATGGCTTCCGTCACCACCAGTTCGTTCACTTCGCATGTCATGGTACACTGGAAGCTGGAAAACCATTTGAGGCTGGATTCGTGCTTTACGGAGAGAAACGCCTGACGCTACTCGAGATCGTGCGCTCACATCTACCCACTGCCGAATTTGCATTTCTGGCTGCTTGTCACACAGCTGAGATGGCCGAAGGAAGCATCGTGGATGAGGGATTGCACCTAGCAGCTGCAGTACAGTATTGCGGGTTCAGGAGTGTGGTCGGGACGATGTGGGCGATGGCAGATCTAGACGGAGAGGATCTCGCCAGGCATTTCTACAAGTCAATGTTCCGTCGACGAGGGAAAGGGAAAAGGGTACTGTATCATGAGAGATCTGCTGAGGCACTTCGGGACGCGGTAAAGAAGCTACGGAGGAGGAGAGGGATTACCCTTGAGCGGTGGGTGAATTTTGTTCATTATGGAGCGTGACTGGGAGCTTTCCGTGGGTAGTCGGGTTTGTTTGATCGCTGCCTTCGTGCTTACTGCCTTTCCACAGCAATGCGTACACGTACTCAAGCCTATAGATATCGTGCGGTACGAGTCAGACTGTTTTTCAATCTGTTCGGATTGGATACAACTGTATTGGTATGGTAGTGCACAACACAGGTATATAGGCCGCCATTTATATACACACGGCCGTGGTTACCTGAGAGTTTATACATCGTCTGGTCACGTTGATTGAAGAAAAAGTATCTCCCGACCGCTAGAACGAACATATTCCGACGACCTCAATGAGATGGTTCTAATATACCAGCACTATACTCTCATCTACCTTCATCTGCCCTATTCAGAGCTGCGGCTGGCACACATCAAGGGAAACGATGTTTCCTTGATTTCCGCCATCCTCTAGATGAGATAACTCTCTTGGCGGTGGCGTCTCATTTTGTGTTAGCCTTGACCTTGTGGGTACGAAAATCCATAGGTAAGAGAACTGATCAGTTCGGTTCCAGGCGACGTCTATATGTCGCGCGGACGCAGCTAGGAATCTACTCCATCTAAACCTGGCACCTACATTGTCATTTTCCGTACGAACTACTCACAACAAATTGAAACGAAGGTAAGGAGAATATAAAAAGGGATAATAAAGTACGAAAGTCCAGCGGCATGTCGGGAAACCACCCCGTCGTCCTAGACAAAGGGGACGACAGTGGGACGATACTAGTAGGCGCGACGCCGAGGGGGGCAGGACGACAAAAGGCAGCGAGATTGACAATAAGGCGAGGGAGGTGACTTGGGTACTTATGTGGATCATTTTACGAGCAACGAAGACGATCAAAAAGGAAGACCGACAAAGACAGAAGAAATGGGCGAACGAGCGCGAGAGTGAGAACGAGAGCGAGGAAGAGAGAACGACTGGTGTGAGGGATGACACGATGACAACGAGCGAGAGACGGACCAGCTGGATCCGACCTCCATTCCTGCATCACCCCTTACGAGTACCGTAAGTCACCACCATAGTTTCACTCGGACTTCGGCCGTGACGAGTGGAATCCCTGGGTCCCCCACCCACCCATTATTGTAAGTTCTGCCCCCCGCTTTGATGCGGAGTCACCCGATATCCTCAAGTTACAGTAAATCCGTCGTGAATAGCCTTGCAAATTGTTCTACCAACTTGCCACGTCTATTTGGCGCATCATCGTGTGCATAGGGTAGAGTGATACAAGCTTCTAGAAACTAGACTGAGGATCGATAGAAGCAGCGGAGGAAGCTGGTGAGAAGGTATGCGCGGTGTATCGAGAGTCTTAGCCGTCCGGTGCCTGTGTGTAGTCGCACCCAGCCTGAGGCGGAAGCCGAACGGATGATTGATCGAATGTGGAGGCGTGTGGCGACGAGTGAGGAGATTGAGCGGTAGCATCCGGGTGCACAGGTGGGAGCCGCGACTGTTTCTTGAGCCAACTGAAATAGAGTGAGAATCTTGGATGACGATAGCGTGACGGCATTGAAAGGGCTATGCCGGAAGTAGGCGCTAGCGAGGATGAAGCGCACGAAACGAGGAGATGACGCGGCCGCAACACGGAACAACTCAAAGAGAACGAGGTACGCGACTGGCACGCGAAGGAAGATGGACAAAATTGAACAACACAGTAACAGTCATGCCGTGACTGCGTGAATCCAAGGCAAGGCAAGAGCAGGTTTGCGGTCGAGAACGTGTGCGCGTGCATATTTGTTCACAATCAGAGGAAAGGCCCAAAAGAGATGACTTGGAGAAGTCTCTGAGAGTTCTCTGAGACGAATGGACAACGGGCGCGGGTGGCCAGGAACACACTCGAACGGCAAAAGGCAGATTCCGAATCTTGCTCCGAATTGCGACTGCAGCCTGAGGATCTCAAATCAACTAGCTTTTCCTCACCTCAACACTTCTTCGTATCGCCTCTGACTCAGGAAATCATTGGACCTCTGGTAGGCTGCACAGTGATTCCTGACCTGACCTTCCATTTTCTATCTAGCCCTCGCCTTTTCGTGCTCTCACACTCTTTCTCGCGTGAAATGTGCGCTCACCCCGATCGTGGCTGCCCAAACATCTACATATACTAGATCCGTCCGGCATCACTCTATATAATACACTCCATAGGTCATGACGACTTCGGGCAGGTACCAGATCGGTCTCGGTGATGATGACAAACGTTGGCCGAGTCAACGTTTGTTTGCCTACTTCTATGTTTCTCCCACTTTTCTCTCACCTGATCGGACGCATCTTGGTGCCAATACCGTATATGTTGTAAAATGACTCAGATTTGAAAAAAAAAAAAGCTCTGGCATTGGTTACCAGCTACGCCTTCGGCTGTGTGTCGGTGTACTTCAGATGCCGTTCATGATGGGATCTTCTCGGTCAAATAACACACTAATGAAATCCCACTCCGAAGCGCGCACATTATCCAGATGACCCTTCCGGAGGGCGTTGCTCGACTATACCTTTCTGTCCTGGAAGATTTACAGACCTCACGAGCTGGCTTCCATGATCATTCCATCAAACTTATGTTCTTCATTTAATCCCCCTGACCATGTGTGATTGATCGGTCATGCAAGGCGATCCTGTGAAGCATCGGTCCTTTCTTATGTGCGGTGTCATTGCCTGCTTCATCATGGAGGCATTTTTCCGATAATATAATCGGAGAGGCGAGGAGATTGCAAGGGATGCAGGGGTGCACGATCTATTTCCCGTGTTGCTACAATTTGTGAAGAATAGGCATGACAAGGTGCGACCTGGGTTCGTTGAAGTGCATTATCATTCCTCCCCGGACTTGAAATATTATTTATGGCAATTCATTCGGGCAAATCGTACAACAACAATCCTAGCGATAGGTCTACATTGTGAACGCGAAGCGCGGATGACGGTCTCCGAGTCGCTTGCGCTCTGCGGATGAGTCCCACCCACCCACTCCAGTACCATCCCCATGCATCCGTAATAGCCGCTGTACCTCCCTCTGCTTCTCTGCGTTGCGAAACCTGAAGTATACGAGCATTCCCACGGAACACGCTGCCATCCCAAGTGAGAAAGTCAAGTTGATACGAGTGGCCTTCTGAAAGCGCGGAGGATCTGTGAAGAGCCAAGTGGACAAAATGCCGCCGGCGTTAGTCCCAATAGAACTGATTGCAATGGCAGTCGCGCGGCGGTAGTGAGGCTGGACATTATTCGCATTCCATGTGGAGAGGCAGGGCGCCGCAGCGTAACTGCCGATAATCTGCAAATATAGCGCGCCATAGTTGGTGTTTTTGTTGTCTGAGCCTACGCAAGTGCTTCAGGCATTATTCTTCGGAGATCGGAACAGGCAAGAAGACATACTAAGAAAGATGGCGTAACCAGCCGCAGCGATGAGTGCACAGACTGTAGCCATCACACTGCGATTCTTGTATTTATCACAGAAGTAGGCAGACACGATGCTAAAAACGAAGGAGCAGGCGTATGGCGGTACCTGGTAATGGTGTGTGAAATAAGTGCGCGACCGTTGGTGGTTGAAATCGAGCGTACTGTTAGCAATTGCGTATAGTTAGGGGAATGTCCTAGCGCATTCACAATGGTGGGGGTACTACGTGTGAGATGAGTCAGTGTGAGGGGCGAAATTGGCAGGAATGAATACAAGTTGGCAAGACCAAATATCTAAGGAACGATTGATCAACGATTGTAACGACAGATGGAACGGTGGTGCGAAACCTCACCATTGTGCCGTCGAAAAAACAAGGGGACAAAAAGCATGAGAACGTGGGGTGCATCCCCGAACACACTTGCGACTTCGCTCCAACTAAAAACCTCTCGATAGGTCCCATCGGTGTCAGCATCGCCACTCCAATCATCAGCAAGATCACGGCAATACGCCTCGCGCTCTTCTTCTGTGAGTAAATTGATGCTCTTTGGTGAAGCAGGTACGAAAAAGAGAGTGGGCGAGTCCAAAAGCCGCGGTAAGGCGCCCTCCGAGTCACATAGTCAGAGGAGATAACGAACGAAGAGATAGACGGCGAACCACAATGAAGATCCACTGCCAGCCAGCAATTCCGTGTTGCCATTGAGGTTCCGAATTCCATAAGCAAGGAGACCAGAGAAGGCACTAGCAAGCGAGCTAGGCTGTACATCATGGCAAAACGAAAATGCATGGCATGGCGCTTGTAAAAGTTGGAAAGTAGAAGCGCGATACCGGGAAAAAGGCCACCTAAAGGATGAGACAATAAATTAGATGAGGACTGGTATTTACCAATAGACCATACCTTCCAGAGCGCCGAGGAAGAACCGGCAGATAAGGAGACCGCGGTAGGAATCTACAGCACCTAAAACGAATGGTAAGTGCTCAGAACTGCGTTGTGGGAAGGAAGGTACAGCCGATACCTTGGCAAGCGCAGACGACCCCCCAGAGAATGACCATAACGGGAAGAGTTACATTCGCACCAAGACGCTTCATGAGTAAGTTCATGGGTATCTCCATTAGAATGTACGGGACACTTTTCATGATTAGTCAAGGCATGGCGACGGTGACTAAAGGACAAACTAAGTGATAGTCAGAGCAATTGAGAATTGTTTCGTGGACATATGAAGGCTGTTCGTCAGCCCTGCGATTCGAGCGTTCCCGATATTCCTGTTTTTTTTTGGTCAGAAACGAGAGGAACTGGAACGTCGCAACATACGTTCTGTCCTGGAGTGAGTTACGCGACTGTTTGAACATTCTCAGGTGAGGAATCGCAGCAGTACTCACTAGAAAAGACAATAGATCTTGTAATGCGATAGATGAGAGATAACGAGGGTTGAGATTAGAGGTAGAGCTCACGAAACATGCCAACGATAGGGATAAGATAACAATCGATTTTGAGGGTAGCTCTCCTTAGAATTTTTGCGTCAATGGGCCCGGTGGGCGCATTCTCATCTCCGCGGAAGCTCGGAACAACATTGATGTTGTCTTCCTTGCTAGAAGGGTGGGTCTTCTCAGCCATGAGGGAAATGGGCATGCTGTAAGATAAGTGGGCCATATTTAGCCCGCGACTTTAACTTGAAACAAACGACTCGTCTCAAGCTATCCGGTCACAGAACGTGGCCGAGCGTTGAACAACAACCGTCAACAATCAACTGTCGACAGAAGATCCAACACTTCCAGATGGAGCACCACGGCGACCGTGTCAAACGTTATGATAACATCACGGGAGGGCCCGAATGGCCCTCTGTGTTGATGAAATCTGATGCGCATTTGCGGGTGCTTCGCGCGGGAAGCGTTCAGGCTTATTATGTCACGTCATACCCTTTAGGGCATCCAAGGATTAATAGAATGTTTGAGGCACAAAAAACTGGCTGAAACCGGCTACTCTGTAAATATCATTGAGACAGCTGCACCCACTGATTCCAAAAAAAAATTATATACATATGGCGAAACTAAACAGCTGGTCACTGAACAACCCCCAAAAGGTTTGAGACCGACCAACAGCTCAAGTGAAGGAGACGGTGGCATAGTGACGTGAAACGCAGTCGAATGCCCTGGCAGACAGCAAATCGAAACGGAGATAAGGAGGCAAGAAAAGTGATGATATCATAAGGCTGTCCAGAGGCATAGTCGGGAAACCACACCCTGTCGTCATAGTCGTTCTAAACGAAGAGATGACTGATCCGACGATGATGGGGAAAGAGCGCCAAAAAATGCAACGAGAATTAACATTAAGGGTAAATGAGGCGAGGGAGTGAGTCACTTTACAAGGGCCAAAGACTCGGGAGAATGCTGAAAGGGACAAAAGCAACTGCAGTGGCGGACGGCGAGAGTGCGAGCGCGGCAAGAGCAGGGTGATGCTGTGACGTGGCTGATAGAGCCCGTGACATAAAGTGACACGTCACTCGTCACGCATAGCGTGACCAAGTTGGTACGTGCGTGGAAGCGACCAAGGAAGCGACAGAATTTTGGGACTCGAGCGGAGGCGAACACAAGAGCCCAAGAGTATTTAGGCAGTCGAACGAAATTATAGAACAACTAGGTAAGGATTCTGGGTCCACTAGAAGCACATTTTATACTATTTAGCTAGCAGGGTTTATACTGTGAATACGAGGGGAAGCGAAAACCAGAGCTACTAGTACTGTAAGGTACAACGCCCTGTGCCCACCCACCTCCACCTTTTCCCTTCCCCCATTCTAGATGTCACAACCTCACCCAGACTTTCTGGACAAGCCTATCAGATGGCATGGGGAAATTGGTGGTCCTGAGACCTGGTGGGTTGAACTGTTGAAAAGCAAGAAGCCTTGGAGCAAGAGTCTTCTCTACGGCCATCGGTACTTGCTGACGAGTTGCTCATCAGACGGCCTCTACAATGTCGGCGTCGACTGCGTCAGTGTCCAAAGCAGTTGTTCGACTTACAGCGGGTGTTGCCAGAGAGTCGGAGAATCAGGGCATGTGGTGTTTCCCATGGATCAAATACTGAAAACATTGTGTTACACTCAGAGTCGTTTATTTTAGTACGGGAATTTCAAATTCAGCATCTAGTATTTTGCTTTAAAAGTCTTCAGGAGGACCATTTTGTTTGCAACGGCCTGAACACGCAACATTGTGGCGATCGCTTGTAATGATGTCGCCCCGAGAATCAAAGGAACGACGCGAGAAATTGTCGAATCAAAGTTAAACATGACGGCCTTCCACGGGGCTGCAATATGATTTAGCCATGACACCTCTCGCTGACATGTATACACGAAAACGTGTAATTGTTACGAACAGCCGCCATATAAAGTTCAATTGGGATGTCTTCCTCGTCCAAAAAATGTTCGTTCTCAAAGAAGATATAGGTGGATTGTGGCTCAACTTGAACATCAATGTGGGAATAAAGCGGCGTCAAAACACAACACAGTAGCGAATGGGGCTGGACTTTGGAGTGAAGGAAACGATGGCGCAGTGACGCGAACGCAGACGAATCCAGAAGGCAAGTTAGAACGGAAGCGGGGATGGTGTGATAATATCATATAGCTGTCTGGCGTCCTTTACTGTATCTCGTCGGCCATGCTGAGATCAGTCATCCCAGTGGGGCCCTTGGCCTCCAGCTGGGCTCGGGGTTCAGACCTACACCTGGTGGCAGGGACCTCGGGGTTGGTCCGGTGGGTATCCCCGGGTTTGGTAAATGAGGGAAGGTCACCGTCAACGTTGGCCTGGGGGAGAGGAACCTCGGGATCAGCCAGGGTGGGAGGAACCTTGCGCTTCCTCCAGCTCTTGGGGTGCCGCCTCTTCTCTCGAGGAGGATTGCGCTGTTTGGGCGAGTTACCATGGTAGCGCGTCATAGCAGGTGGTTGTCGGGGTCTTGTCGACTCTGCAAACGGATTATTCGAAGTATCAAGCTCCAGGGCGCGAACTTCTGCGCTGAGGTCCATCTCAGACTTCTTCGGCCTCTTTGAACTGGAGTCTGGCGAGGATTTGTACCGCCTTTTGGTATTCTTGTTGGCCATGTCGAGACCGGATAACTCACTTGCAGACACCGGGCAAGTTCTAGACGGGAGTGGCAGTCGCCGTCGCGTGAGACAAAGACTAATGTTGCGACAATGAATGGGAAAGAGTGGCAAAAAAAAAGCAGCGAGATGAGATTGAAGGCGAGTGAGGCGATGATGGATTGCTTTGCGAGTAGTAGCAACGAATAATGCTGGCAGACGAAAGCAACTGGTGGACGAGAGCGCGAGCAGGAATGAGAGAATGAAGCCAGGCTGTGGCGGGAAATCGTGTACATCGAGATCTTTCGGGAATGGCCGTCAGTGCGGTCCGAGGGCCGTCAAACCAGCCACCAATTTACCGGTACTGCGTGTATTGCCCAGACGCGGACGACGTAACTTACTACAGTACAGTAACTTACAGTAAAATCCCTCGCGAGACCGGCTCGACAAAACAGCAGAGCTCATTACAGTAAAGCGGCAGGGTTCTCTCCTAGTTTGATTTCCCTTTTTCGGCGGCCAGTGGTACCCAATGATTCCAGTGTAGGGATCCCTACATGAATGCACCGACAGGTTCACCCTTGATTCCCTCGACAACCTCGCTAAAGTCGCTGAGTATCGCGCGATGAAATTAGATCGGGGAAGGGGGTAGCGTGAAAGTGAATGATGGCTGAAAACTCACCGCGAAGGAAACCGGCATGCATAGCATGTCCAGGAGCTGATCCGCATTTTACCGAAAGACAACAACCTACAACTTCGATCCCACAAGTCGCTAGCATGCACAAGCGCCGATGGTCGGTCGTCTTATTTTACTTGCGGGTTTCTCGCGTTCTGTTCGTTCCCAAGTCGATCAAAACCTGTGGGAGGACGAGTGGGTTGGCTGTGTCAGTCTGGGGAAGACAAGACGCCTTGCAACCGACAGACTACAACTAGGGCCCAAGGCTTCTTTTGTCGCCTCGATCTATTACTTGCACGTATTTGCAAACGGAGAATATTGTCGTATGACGTGCAGGGCAATGTCAGTTTTGAAAACGACCATTGATGAGTCCACCGAACACGTCATGTGCTTGTGGCCGGATTTGACGTCTAAACAAAAAAAAAAAAAATTCGTGAAGCGTGAAGCGAACAGAAGGCTTCACTGATGTGAGAAGGTGAAAGAGGGTATTTTGTTGGAGGTCGTCTGATAGACACTAGAGACTAACGAATCATAGAAAAAATGAATACCGTAGATGGTGACCGCTGTGCGGTGTTCAAAGGGCAAAAACGCACAATCAAGGAAAACTCCATCGGAGTCTGAAATTCCTGGAACTACTCTAATTTGCCCCAAGATGCTCTGGGTGATTTAAAAAAAAACCTCTCTGGCCAAAATGCAATGCACTTTCATAACATACGTCTCATTCAAATTATTTCGCTACTCGGTAAAATTCTTACACTACCTCACAAATGTGAACGGCGTGGTGCATGGTATTGTCTTTCCTGCGTCCTGGCGCCGGATAGCCACCCATTCAACCGCATCTGCATTCCCATTATGAAAAACACCCAGTCATTTTTAGCTGGCCGTCCGCATCTGTTGCGCTGTGTGACGTCGCCTAATTACTGGGTGCTCCCTGCTTCCCAAAAGCGGACAAGAGTAAACAAAAAACGTCCAAGGCTGTATCAGCTACAGTAACTTACAACGGCGTTCATACGCACAATTGGCGCGATTCCGCTCCGATCAATATACAATGGCCAAGACGGCGGGGCTGTGGGCTAGTAACCTGCGGGTGTTCTTCCCCCCACGGAGTCCAGTGTGATCAACTGCGAGTGAGAAGCGGGCTCTTATTTGGGGGCATCGATGAGGGGGCCTTGATTACGAAAATGAGGGAGAAAAAAATGGCGCGCACCCAAATGAATTACCATGTGGCGAACTTCGGGGTCAGTCGGACCAGGGTTTGGCTCCCCTCGCATACCTCTCCCCCCTTTCCCTTCCCAACCCCTCCCCTCGCATGTGCTACAAAAATAATTCTGGGTGATTTATACCCCAATTTTGACCCAAGCTTACCAGTGACATGACTGCCTTCTGGGTATCCGCTCGACCCTCGACTACATTCCCGTGGCTAGACCCCAACGGCCAGCCCTGGACGCTCAGCAGGTTCGTTGGCTGTTTTTCTCTTTGTCGTACTCTCGTAACACTTCCCCGCTAGCGGAACCCATTGCCCATTCTGGAGGCAGTGTCAGGTGTTAGCCGGTAAAAAGAGGGATTTAACTGAGGGCAGTCGAATGCATCGGGGCGCATCTACTGGTTCGTAATTTTTTTCCCCTCCTGTAGTCATCCCCCCTCCCCTGTCGGCATAAGAGTGAATAAAGTCTATTATATACTGCCAAGGTATAACTGTGCTATCGTATCCAAACAAAAATCCCGCTAGGAAAGACCCACTGCCCGTACCAATTACACTTATCGGCCATCATCGTCACCAGCCTCTGAATGAGAGTCATACACTTGATTATCGTATATTGAAGCGGCTTGACCTGATCAACAAATCAGCCTCAAAACGGTTTATCAAGGAAGAGCTACTTACTGACTGCGTCTATCTCGTTGGCGACGACGACTTCGGGTGAAAATGTGGCGATGACTTGCTGTGTAGATGCATCTCGACCATGCAGGTCAAAGATAGCAGCCGCTTCTAGAGACATGATCAGACTCGCCACCGACACCACTGACACGACAGAGATCACGAACTGACCCCCTGTATCTTCTGACGCATATACGGACATTTCCACTTGGCTCAGATTGCCGATGTCTACATCAGCCAGCGAAGATACTTCATGAGAGTCGGTGAAGGGGTTGCTAATGGTGCTAGTGGTTCCCAGTGGGGGTCGTGGTGGTTGTGGGTCTAGTATCTTGCGTTAAGTCTTTGAAAATGAACACGCAAGCGAGCGTACCTCCCCCGTCCGAAGCCTCCTCAAGCTGGGCCACGAGACTTGTGTTGGCAGCTCGTTGAGAGGCACGCTACAGAGACTCAAGTTGTATTCTATGGTTATGGTGAAGACTTACCTCGACGATTATGAATAGGTGATGAGCAACCTGCTTGTAATCTTTGGCTAGGGTACGCCTGCGAAATAAAGAGGCATTGCTAGTCCTGTCCAAACTCTCCTTTGCTTGTATCGTCCTGTCCCATTGAACTTCAGCCAGGCCTGCCTCAAATGAGCTTCGCAAACCTCACATCTTGAGTTTCAAGTAAATTGCCTTTTGGTCTTTGGATGGTAGCAACGTATAATATTGTTGGATCAAAGACCGCGATCGACCTAAGAAATAGTCGCCACCACGTATTTTGCCACTCGTAAAGCAGTCCCAAATCATGTCGATGAGACTCTTCCCAACGTGGTGACTTGCCACCTCGTAAGTACCATTATTGATAATGTGAGGGGCGGGGTCCGGGGATTGTGCGGTAGTCATGAGATGGGATTTGTGTGGAATGGTCTGAGCCTGCAGAACTTGATAATCAGAAAAGAGGTGGGGAGTCCATTACTATAGGGTAGTGTATCTTAAGTATGGCAATGAGGCGCCTCGCTATCTGGATCACCAGTCGCTAAGTATTGTTCTTCAAGGGTACCGCCGAAAATCCGGTGCCCTGGTTGCAGCAGGATTCTCCATGGAACAAGGGTCACTTGCGTAATTTGATGCGTGGGGTGAGCATGACAACTACAAAACAGGAATAATTACGATGTTTTCGCTGTTAATACTGTACTGCATGCGTTCCATTGATACAGTAACTTACTATAGCTGTCGCGGTTTGTCACTCGCTTTACAGCTAGCATTGATTAATTGATTAGTTGATTTACACGGGAGCAGCAACAATTGTATTCGCATTCGCAGACGGACTCTACTGAACAGGTTTGAACGAACAACGCAAAGATTACGTCATCCAACCCTAACCAACGTTGGCAAACCTGACCAAGCTCGACCGTTCAAATATATTTCCGTCCTCCATCCTTCTCATTCTAGATGTCAGAATTGCCACCAGACTTTCTGAATCCTAGCGGATGGCATGGAGAGATCGATGGCCCTGAAGTTTGGTGGGTTGAACAGCAAGAATCTCTGGAGCGTGCTGGGTACATGCTCCGGCCTCGCTACCGACCTGGTTGGAAGCCGTCGTGGGTTGGGACAGACGAACGCCTTCTTAGTTTTGAAGACGGTCAGATCCAGGCAGTTAGTTCCGATACCTTTGCTTTCAGTGTCCATGCTCATGAACATTCAGCTGCGTGTGTGCATGGACGCAACTCGGATCTCTGACGGAAGACAAGTGATGTTGAAAAGGCTCCCCGACGAGGAGGGTCCTTATGAGCTTCAAATCAACAAGCTTTTCTCCACGGAGCCCCTTTATTCAAACCCGAGAAACCACTGTTCGCGGTTGCTGGATGTTATTCAGTTACCAAATGAGGATCCCATTATGGTGCATCCCCTACTACGCCCATTTAACGACCCTCCGCTTCGAACGTATGGAGAGTTTATCACTTTCTTTGCACAGCTGTGCGAGGTACGTTTCTTCCCACGATGTAGGACAAGCCACTCATTCGACCAGGGGGTACATTTTATGCATGCAAATCACGTTGCCCATCGGTATGTATTTACAGTCGTGTTCTTTCGACTACTCCTGCTAATGTGACCTTGGTAGGGACTGTACGTGGGAGAACATCATGTTTGACCCAACAAATATGTATCCCGAGTCTTTCCATCCTGTCAATAGGAAGCGAAGTAAAGATTTTCGCCGTAAGGTTAAGGGTTATTCTCGTACCTGGCGTCCAACGAGATACTTCCTCATTGATTTCGGACTTTCCCGCCGATATGATCCTGCTGCGGGACCACCTCTCGACCAGCCCCTACACGGTGGCGATAAGTCGGCACCAGAGCATCAAGATGGCAAGACACCATGCAACCCGTTTCCCACCGATGTTTACTACCTCGGAAATTTGGTTCGCCAAGATTATCTAAAGGTACGTGTCCCAAGCCCTTCAATTGGTCGTCTACCTGACTTAGAATTAGAGATGCAAAGGCTTCGAGTTCATAGAGCCACTTATCGTTGACATGGTCCAAGACGATCCTGGGAAGCGCCCTAACATGGATGAAGTCGTTTCTCGTTTGTTAGAGATCAAGGGAAAACTTAGCTCATGGAAGTTACGCTCCCGGATCGCCCGTAAGCATGAGGTTTGGCCGGTCGCGGTGTGGAGATCCGTTAGCCATTGGTATAGGACAGTGGGCTACGTCCTTGCACGCAAAGCGGCAATTCCCGAGCCGAGTTGAAGGTTTCGCTCGTTTTGTGCATCCTACACAGCTGGATCCTTTTTTTCTTTGTTGTTTGTCCTACCCTACACTCCTTATTGTGCGCTTTCAAACAATACCTGCTGTCGTTCCTGCTATCTAGTTTGATCTGTCCATCTCAGCCAGCCACTTTCGTTATGTAGTGTATTTACTGTCATCTCGTAAGGGTCAAATAATACATAGTTTTAAATCGCAAAGACTTTTTTGGGGGTAATTATGGAATGAATTTCGGAGTCGGAGATGCCATACTGAGTAGCAGCGTGGACTCCAGTCTCGACGTTGGGTAGTGCACGGTGGCGAATTGTAAGACTTAGAGACGACGAACATGTATCTCACTGCCTGACTGATGCAGTTTGAGGGACGACTTTGGACAATCAGTGACATGCACGAGTCACAACTGCACGCACCCACGATCGAGAGCGGTGCCCTGATTTGATGATCGTTTCAGTGACTAAAAGATCACCAACTTGAGGACAACTTTTCAACCGACAGTTTGTTCTTCTGGACAGGCGCAGGAGTGCACTCAACGGCGTAATATAGGGCGAGACGTAGCCATAATGTACCTGCTCGTAGGTGAAATTCGATATGCCTCTGGGTCTGGATCCTGTGACCTTTGTCAAAGGCAGGGCAGCCAATGAACATGACAGCTATCAGCACGAGAGGGACGAGTGCAGCGTTGAGTCAAAAGAGACGAACCGCCCCCCGGATGGGAACAATCACCCCCTCTGGCAGGCGGCCATGGACCGCAAAAAAGACGACAAGGGGAGAAAGAGATACACTTATTCCCGACGCACGACATCCACAGCAATCCAAGTGGCAGTGGACCACGCTTTCACCGGAACGTATGTCACACGTTTCCGCCCTAGCGATCCACCCGAAGCCCGTGCATGCCCTTGCGGCTTTGCCATACGAACCCCCCAACATATCACGCACGCGTGCTATCGCTATACCTGGGAACGAGCGGCCTCGAAAATCAATTTTTTCGGCCGGCTCGTCCCTTTCCGCAAGATCATGGGTCCCAACAAGAAGAACGCAATGCGTTTGCTAACATTCATACAGGAAAGCGGCACCTTCACGCGCCCCGAAGCCCGCACTCGGAGAGCAGATCGTGAGCCGGACTGAGATACACATGGAGAGATTAACGCGGAGAGAGTAACACGGAAATTCGAAGGCGAACTCCCCCACCCCCCTCCACACATACGAAACTCTTGGCGTCGGGGGGCAGGTGGTGAAGTGGATAGATTGCCACCAGCTGCCTGTCCCCGGCCAAAGGGGCACGTTACCCGGAGAAACAACACCGGTTCGACCCACCCTGGAGGCATAGATTATTCAAGCTTGAATAAGCAGCTTTTCTTACCATGAGAAACAGATCACATGACACGAGCCGAAAAGGCTCCACCTGCGGCAGTAGAGCACTGTCAGGCCCCAGGGGCAGCAGAGCACCAAAAAAGTCATAGTGGCTCGGTACGGGAGTTTGGCTACAATAACGCACAAAGGGGGTTTTAGTGGGTATGGCTCCGGCAGAGTCCCACAGTATTTCCCACACAGCGCCACCCAGAGTGACCTGTGGGAAATCTCCATAAATGGATTTCCCCCTTATGGGCACGAGGTCTATAGTTCCTCGCTGCAACCGCTTGAGACTTTGACAGTTGTTAGGTAATCCTGTGCCGAAAGGTTGGGGTTACTATCTTCCGGTCATTGTTGAGGTTTATCCAAAAAAAAAAAAAAAAAAGAAACTCTTGGCGTCTGACACCCTGACAAAACCCCCTGCACGATTGCGAAACTCGGGACCAATAGGTCACCCAAATAGTCGATGTCTCACCCCACTACTGGTACTTAGTGAGGGCACCTTAGCATACGAATTGTCATTGTAGCTGGACTGCGACCGGTCTGGGCCTAGGGCCTGCACCCCGGAATACAAATGGTTTTAAAAAATAAAAAAAAAGAGACGAACCTGTCAGTCCCGATAGGTAATCCTTCTTTTCCCCAAAGTACCCGGTTCGACATGATCTTGAGACAACTTGGAGAACAAAGAACTCTGGCCCTTGCCGCCAACCAGGCACCGGGTCGTCGCGGCGTAAATTCGGGTCGTGATCGGAATCAAACAACGAGGTGCTAGGAATCGCGACAACCTCCTCATGCATCAAACACACTCACTGTAACGTACTAGCGTGGTTACACTCGTGGGTGCCAGGACAGTCTGTGAGGATACAACAACTTGAAGAAAGCTACAGGCGAGTCATACTTCAAAATAATCCTACCTATACGATCGACTTCTTAAATTCGCTACCTGCCTCTCGGACTGCGTTGGGCGACTGCTTCAAGTCTTTGGGTCCGGTTTCCAGGAATCCTGAGTGCGGAGTTCGGGTATGTCGGAGTTTCGCGGAGGCCGATCGACCAGCCCATTGTTCGGATCGAATCAAGCAACTACAAAGGGAAGTGGGTCGAGGTAGAAGTAGCCGTCACTGTAACTACTGTAGATCAGACTCCGGTAGGGCAAAGGAAGCATTGTGGCCTGTGAGCTTCTCGAAGGTTCGGACTTGACAGTGACGCTAAGAACTCTGCGAATTGGAAAGACATCTGCACATGGAGAAACAAAAGAAGAATCTCGGCGTTTGGTAACGGGTCAAAAACAAGCATGCTTACGGTAAGAATGAGAATAGAGTATAGCCGACCAGCATTCGTCGTGATAAGTATAAGAGAAATCGTATTAACGTAATTTCTGGCATTGGTTCCAAATAGAAACTTGAATGTCGGTGAGGTGAGTGGTCGGAAGAGAGAGACAAGGGGAGAAGACGATTTGCATCCAGCATTCGTATTGAACCGTGGATTTGATACGTCGAACAAGAGACCTAGAAGGAACATTGGCGCGAGTGAAGTAAGACGTAACGCGTAATGGCTGGTAGTTCTTCTCGCGAAAACAGTAATTCGTTTGCCCACACAGTGCTCGACCGGGTCTGCAGTAACGATATCGAGACCTGACGCAGTAGAACCGAGAATGGGTCAGGTACAGCCACATGTTATGCTTCTCGACGGCTGACCGTGGTACCATTATTGATCCTCACATGAGGCGAGTACGACAAGCTGCTCCGCCCACTCGCGTAAATTTGCACACCATGGAAAACTTGAATCCCGTTGCTGCCTTGTTGTATGCTTGCGCCGACTTGTCGACGTTTTCGTGGTTATTCTCGAAAATCGTGCTTCAGCGACAAATTTCAAAACAAACACGGGCAGCGGACTTTATTCTTCTACCGCGGCGGCTCTTAGCTTCTCCTTGATATGGACAACAAAAAATGATTCGGAGTGGTATGATGGTACGGCCGCGACTGTACATCTCCGTGGTCTAGCAGAACAGTAAGTCCATTGCAACTCAGGCTAGTGGACTGACAACCAAAGATTAATACATACTTTTTGAATCGACCACTGCCATTGGGCATCCGTGGTCTCCATCACGACGCTGTCCGGTCCGGTTGAGACTCCAATTGCTCTCTAATTGCGCTTACGGAATTGAGGAGGCTGGCCCTTGGCAGCCGAATTGGATATCATCCTCCTGACGACTTGGGGATCATTCCCGTCGATTTTAAGTCGCTCAACAGTACATGAACGATGCTCATGATCGCACGGAGCAGCCTCTCAGCTCTCCCGCTCTCACTGCTCGTATGTTTGACCATGTTTAGCTGTTCGACGATCGGTTCTTCCGGCGCCCCTTCCTCTTTCGGATCCTGCGCTCAGAGCTCTTGTGAACTCGCAATGGAGCAAATCGGGCACAACACGGTTATGGAGCCAGCCAGTGACGCACCCGACGATGCTCCAAGTCCCTCGAAGTGGACTTCACCGACATTCTACTCCGATCTTTCGGCCTTTCATGTCACCCACTTCTCATTTGGGAAGCACAACCTAGAGATCGTCGCTGGTGTCACTCCCGATGCCAAAAACAACGCGCTTGCAGACGACCCGTCTACATGGACAAACGCATCTTCAATGCTGCAAATATTCTATCCTGAGGGTTCCATCAATCCCAAGAGAAGGCCACAAGGCGGCTCCCAGTTCTACGCTGCACCGCTTGACCTCCGGGACGCGCGCAGCGTCACATTGGCGTACAGTGTTTTCTTCCCAAGCGATTTTGAGTGGGTCAAAGGCGGAAAACTACCGGGGCTCTATGGTGGACGGACGGGATGTTCTGGCGGAGACGCCGCAGACGACTGCTTTAGTACGCGCATGATGTGGCGCAGAGGAGGTGCAGGCGAACTCTACCTCGTACGCCCGCAACCGTTCTTTCCTGTACTGTTCTCGAGCTCACTCGCCCACTTATAGTATGCGCCGAAGGACCGGCAGACGCCTTCTTTATGCAACACACCGCCGCTGTCGGTATGCGACCAGGCTTATGGGCTCTCCATTGGTCGCGGATCGTTTCAATTTGGACCGGGATCGTGGACGCGCCTCCGCCAAACAGTGACGCTTAACACGCCTGGGTATCAAGATGGCGTGTTCCGCCTAGAGGTCAACGGCGAGGTCGTGCTCGACCTCACCGACGTATTCTATCGCGACGTACAAAAGTCACCTCAGGACCCTGATTCTGAACCCGCACCACCCCCTGCACCCGATCCTAACGTACCGCCAGATTCCGGGGACGGGTTGTTAGGGCCGTTATTGGGTGATTTGCTTGGAGGGCACCACTTGGAGGACGACGGGACCCAGGTGCGTGCTTCGGCGGCGCAACAAGGATCGTCGGGCGTCATCGATTCCGATGGATCGCGCAACGTGGAAGCCAATTCGCCGGCTCCAAAGAAGTCAGTCGAGCGTCGTGCGGCTGACCGACGCCGCGCAGCCGTTGTCGCTCACGAGGACGGTGAGCCAATTGGGTTCAAGGGGATATTCTTCAGGTATGTGCTTTCCGTACTCACTACGCTCAGCGGCCAGGTTAAATCCTTCCACGCTTTGCCTGCTCAGCACCTTCTTTGGAGGACACGATAAGGAGTGGGCCACGCCGAAGGACCAGTTTGTCTGGTTCAAGGATTTTGAACTCCACACCCATGATCTAGAGTAGTATTTACGTATCTGAATCTAGTTCTCTCTGCTATTATTTATCGGCACCCGGTTTCAATAAAGTAACGAACCATCCCTATGGTAACCACAAGAACCAAGAGACTTTCAGTATCTCGTCAAAACCGAAAACTACACTGAACGCGCCGAACTACTGGAAGCCGCATGCACAGTTCAAACTGGATGCTGTCAACCGTTTCGCATGACCAAGCCTTTTATCCAATTACCACAAGCGTACAGCAGAATGAAGTCTTTACCCATCCGATTATATGGAACGCGGATATGTCTGTACGCGTTCCATGAGCAGCGGAGTCTTACGAGTCACATAGCTGAGTTTGCCTGATGTCCACCGTCATCGAGTTTATGTTATATAGCGAAATCAGTGGGTCACACGAAGGTGAAAGAGTTGCAAAACCTGCCGCCGGTCTAGTAAACCGAGAAAGGAATTGAATTATAAGAAGAGTCGCTAGCATATCACGAGGCATAGATAATCGCCATAAAGTAAGCGAACAACGCGACAACGATAAACGACCCGAACCACAGCACAGCTGGCACTGGCACCCGCCCCATCTTGGCGGCCACCAGAAGCGCGCTCTCCATTTCCCGCCCCATGGCCTCCATTCCGAAATGTTCACGCGCCCGCGCCCGAGCGCGACCTGCCAACGCTGCCCTCTCGGACGGTGACAGCTCGGCGATCTCGAGAAGCGCCTCTGCCCAATTCGCAGCTTCGGGCGTCCGTAACCACCCCGTTCGTAAATGTGGCGGGTCATCGACGATGCTCTCAGTCGGCCCACCGCTGTTGCACGCGAGAACTGGTAGTCCCGACGACATGGCTTCGACCGGAACGATACCGAAGTGTTCGTTGGCAGGTGTGTATAGTAATGCGAGCGTCGTCGATGGAGAGAGGAGAGCAGCACGTTGTGCAGTAGTGAAGTTGAGGAGGAACAGCACGTCGGGGTTTTTGTGTGTCATGTTGAAAGGGGGTATTGGTGTCTTTGAAGGGGGGGAGTGACCATGGTATAAGACAGGACGCGCTTTCGCGCGGTCGATGAGAGCGACAAGATCATCATATTTCTTCAACCCTGGAGTCATAGCCGCCACCAATGATAAGACGTAGTTCTGCAGCGAGTTCCGGGTCTCTGCTTTCGCAAGCCATTGTCTGAAGAGCGCGAAGGCGTAAATTGCGAGTGCGGCGTTCTTCTTTTTCTCGAAGCGATTGAAGGATAAGATGATTGGGCGATCTCTATAAGATAGTATAAGGCACGGAATTTGTGCAGAACAAGTTCACGCACAATGAGACCATAGCAACATCGGGGTCCCCGCTATCCCCCGTCGGCTCATACGAGAAAAGGTTTATACCCGGATGTACGACACGTGGTTCTTGTGGGATACTTGGGAAGTAAGCCTTGAATACCCGGGAAGTGAACCCCGAATTGGCCAGGATGACATCCGCATTTCCTATATTCCTTCAGTGCGTTCTATGCGGACCGAGGGTGTAGAGACTCACGAATAGTGATCTCCTCAAGCCAATCCATGGGAACGCGATACGCTCATTTGAGATGGTATGGCCTAGCTTTTGGAGACCGACAGCAGCATCAACAACCAGACGCTCCGCACCGCCTATGGTTTAGTCAGATTGGGTAAAAAAAACAGGCGTGAGCACCTTGTACCAATTCCCATGTCTGGATGAATAAACGCTATCCGTAAAGACGCCATCGGTGCACTCTATGCTACAGTATGAAGTTGGCGTCCTACCGCAGTTTCTTCTTGGTCATCGCATTGAGACTTGAGACTCCTAATTTCGGGTTAGGTGCAGGCTCGCGGTTTGCACGTGATAGGAACAGGCCCTCACTGCACCAAGTTCACTTCTTGGTTAACTTAGTACTGGCAGTCGCAGCTCTTCCTACGCGTTATGACTACTGGCAAGTGATCTACTTTCCCCACACCACACAACGCTAGATTATTACCTATGCGTGTGCCTTTCAGAGGCGTAGTCCAGGAGAATGGTTCGATTTGGCCATGCCCTAGCTACTTCTGGATTGAAAACCAAGCTAGACTAGGCACGTTAAATCGCGATCGCATCTGTGACTCCGGCGTATCGTCCAAGCAAATTCTGACACTCCCAGGAAACCACAGATCATGCACCATAATGAACAAAATTCACCCATCGCTCTAGACTAATCCGCTTCTTTCTTCGCAGCTTCCTCACAGCGTCCCGGAGTGCCTTTGCGGACCTCTCGTAATACGGAAGCGCACGCTCTCTGCCAGAAAACATTGACCTGTAGAAGTGTTTAGCCAAGTCCTGCCCATCTTCATCGACCATCGCCCACATCGTCCCGACCACGCTCCGGAAACCGCAGTATTGCACCGCCGCTGCAAGATGAAGTACTTCGTCGGCGATGCTTTCCTCGGTCAGCTCAGCTGTGTGACAAGCCGAGAGGAATGCGAATTCAGCGGTCGGAAGATGAGAGCGTACGATCTCAAGGAGAGTGAGACGCTCGTCTCGGCAGAGCTCGAATGCGGCGTCGAACGGTTTCCCGGACTCCAGCGTACCGTGACATGCAAAGTGGACAAATCGGTGATTCCGGAGCTGGTCGACTACTGCACCAAGCGTCGCATTTTCTGAGATGAGGCTGGTCACCTGCGTATTGAGCGCTTGTATAACTTCAATCTCTCCCCCAACCTTTGGAAGGGATGGGTCAGGTTGTGCTATGAGAAGTAATGAAGGTCGATCAAATGACTGTAAAGCGGGATCGCCGTCGCGAGAGTGGATAAGTGCGGAAAGTGTTGGGGTGTAAGAAGAGATGTAGAGATCCATGAAATATCTCTTATCACCGTGACTATCCTCAGTTGGAACCGGACCCATGGCGTGGAGAGGAAGCGAATGAAAAATGGAAGTGGGACACCACCAGATTCGGACTGTTCGGGTATGTTTAATTCGTGGAGTCGGTCGATTACCGGCTTTCCGACCAGCTTGTAGAGATCCGCGAGAACAGAAGCTAGAGCAAGGTCGTATTGTGAGGAATCTAGACCATGCTTATTACGTGCGGCCAGTAGTTTATCCTTCAACCCGTTCGCACGATCGTAGAAGTCATTGGAGTGGCAATAAGAGATGGGAGAGAACGGTGAAGGATGATGATGATGTCTGAACGCCACTTGTTATGATTGACGACGATGACGGGACCCCTCGATGCTGCCGAAGAGAGATTATCAAACAGAGGCACCTTTACGAAATCCCCGAAACCAGGAGAAGCCTGGATCTGTGAAACAAGTGTATCGCGCTTCTCCAAAAGCGTCCGGTATTTCATGACAAGGAGACCAAATGAGTCCATCCCTTCGGGGTTTTGGCCTCAGAATCAACCACACTTGCGTCCCCGCCAAGTGCGACAGACATCGTTAGTTTCTCGAGATCCCTATTGATTGCCGCAAATTCTTCAGCTTGTGGTGAGTCTGACGCAATGAATGTACGGAGGCCCCGCATCTCGGACCAAAGTGAGGCTCGTCCTTGTTCGAGAGTTTCGATTGCTTTCCTAACGTATCCCGTGTGATTAGAAACGATGCGTAATCCAGCGTCACCTGCTCACAGCTCTCTCTCATGGAAACGAGCCGGGCGTGCTGTATTTGCAATGTCGGAGCGAAGACCAAAGAACTGTGCAGTAGGGACATGGCGTTTTCATACGCAACCGCAACGGACGGGTGACTAAACGTCGCGCAACCCCTGCCCACAAGCATGAACACCGAAACCGGTCAGGTAAGCTGGCATGTCTGCTGTTAGCAGCCATGGGAAACAGCTGGTCGTTGATTTCGTCCAAATCTTCTACACTGCGGAGCAGCCGCCAGCGGGCGACCAAAGAAAAAATGAGCAATTGGGATATTTGATATTGGGCCTTCCGTGCGCTTGGGATTTTGAGAACATCGCGGCGCAAAGTTATTGACTCGTTCAGATACTCCACTTTATTGGTGCGCTGGAATGCACAGAAGAGGACTTCACCGAATAGGACAGAATGTGAAAATCCAAGCGGATTGCTAGATAGGAGAGACTCAAATGCCACTCGCGAAGTTTCAACGACCCTGTGATGTCCAATTTTCGGTCGTTGTGCATAGCGAAGACGACGTGTTGAAGTATTGCATATTATCGGCGGCTCCTCCAGCAGGAAAGTCAGGAATAGAACAGCAGACCATCCGGTCAAATCCACTCCAAACCCGGGAAAGACGAAGGGCTGACAACTTCTGGACCACAGGGGCGTATTTCTTCAAGGCCCGGTGTGACACCAAAGTAATCGAAGCGCCGCTGTGCATTTGCCCACAGAATTTCGTTGAGAGAGGTGCGAAGGGGTCTCCAAGAGTAGGAGAGCCTAGAAAGCGACGAAAGTGGCAAATTGCCTCCTCCAAATACTCCGGGTTCTTATAGACGATCGATCGGAAGTTCGTGAGCAAGGTAAGCAGCGGAATGGCCAAGGCGTGTAGTGAGTCCAAACGATCAGCGGTTGCATGAGAGGATATGGTTTGTTCAAAGGCAGCTATTGCCTCGTCACAATCTTCATTTGAATAAGTCATGAGAAGCGAGTTAACAGGCACATCGCAAGAAGATAGGAAGCATCCTGCAACTTGAAGCCGTGTCGGCTCGTCGTAGCCTGCCTTAAGCATTCGATGACACAATTCAAGGGCTGCTTTTCTGTTCGGAGGCCGATCAGAGCTGCACATGCTAAGGACTCAATGGCGCTAGTTGAAAGACGGCGGAGTCGTCGGATGCAAGGAGTCCCCGGCAGAGAGTTGTCATCTCCCCAACATCTCGCACTACATCACCTGACCCCAACACCACCTGGATTCCCAACGCCTGAACAAGCCATGTTGTAACTTGATCAGCGAGATGTTAAATGCCACAAGGGGCTGGTCCCGGAGGTAGCGGAGGTATTCGATAGAGTGTTCGACATCTTCCGGTTGCTTGAACGCCTGGGAGCGATGGAGAAGGGCAAACGCGAGATGGAGGAAATTCTGCAGGATGTTTAGACTTGGTTCTTCCCCAGGGCGATGTGAGAGGAATGTCGCTTTCGTGTAATAAAGAATAGATTTGTCGAGGTCATCTTTCTGGCCTGATACTTTGCTTCGCACGAAGTGCACCATAGCCAGAGTTTGGATAGAGGTACGGTGCCGAGAATGTGACCGAGGAAATAATGAAAGGGAAAACCGAAGAATGGCAATGGTATCGTCGATCTCGTGGAGGGGGGCTGTTAAGGAATTACCGTAAGGACAACTGAAGTTGAAACTTGACTCAGAAAGGAAGTTCCGGCTGAACTTACGTTCGGGTTGTGCGCTATCCATATAGTATATACGAACTACGGCTCTTGAAAAATATTGGGAAATAGAGGTGGTGGTCTCCAGTCACAGGGTTCCCCCTCCTTCCGCAGCATCAATGTCAGGAAGCCACGCCTTCAACATGTGCCCAGCAGTCCATTAAAGAAAGACATGTGCAGGCCCCACATACTGTACTGTATCACCACAGGGGGAGCCAGCGGAACACCAAGACCATCTGGCGGGTCAACTAAAAGCAGATCTGTCTCTAGCAACGATGAGGTGAAATTTCGAGACAGAATCCCGAAGTCTTGAGTATCATGCTAGTAGGCAGTCTCGGCACGGGAGCGGGCGGCCCGACATTCATCAACAACCGCGGTGCTCCCCGGCCCGTGATGACATTTACGACTCAGATCTGTTCACACAGGCTGGCACATACTATAACGAGGCCGTCGTTGACCACAGATCCCAGCTACACATAGTACATCCTACATGAAGGCAAAAGATTGCGGCAACTACGGCCGCTCTATGGCCGCTTCTCACTGGCACTGGACACCGCCGCATGACCATCTTGAGTACATTTCTCCATTAGCCTGAGACGGCTCCCAGCTTGATAACAGCACATAATTATTCTCAGCTTTCACATCTAGTCTGGACCCCTCACTATCGGTGACAGCCTGGCTCGTACGTAGAACCTCAATGTAGTATCGTGTACGAGTTAAAGTAAATCAGAAGAAAGAAAGGCGCAGCGTCACAAGCGCACGGCTGAGGCATTCCCGCACGCTGAAGGTCTGGCCCGTGCGAGTTATGAGAATGTTGACCCAAGGGGAAGATGTAGACGATGGAAGAAGTAGAGAGGAATGCGAGACAGTTGGAGTACGATTCGGAGACAGAGTGCAAGAACGTAGACGGAATCGGCGCGTATGCGATATACATTATGGTATTGATACTCACACTAGAGTTCGAAAACAAAAGGAGAGCGTATTACATTCAAAACATACAAAACAAAGTATATATATAGCAGGGATGAGCCACAGGACACAGACATAACGTGGATATATTGCGAGCTGAGGGACACAAGCGAATACAATATAATGCGGACACGGACACAAGTGCGAAAAGTGCGAATGGTAGTGCACCATAATCGGACTGGGTATCGAGGCCGATGTGGCCTAGCGTGCTGAACAGTGGCGGTTTGACGGTGTTGCAGACGCAGCGGGTGTGTGGACCTTACAACGCCTTGCTACAACATGTCCGCCGGGGTTGACAATCAATGGTACCGGGCGCTGGCTCGGTATTCCCTATGCAAACCCAGCTGTAAGCACAGATGTTACATCCAACAAATCCTAGACACTCACAGATCATGCGCCATAATGAACAAAATTCACCCACCGCTCCAGGGTAACTCCTCTCTTCTTCCGCAGCTTCTTCACCGCGTCCCGAAGTGCCCTGGCAGATCGCTTGTAATACAGTACTGGTTCCCCTTTCTCTCTTTTCGGGAACATCGATTGATAGAAGTGCTTGGCCACATCCGGACCATCTTCATTTGCCATCGCCCACATAGTCCCGACCACGCTCCTAAACCCACAATATTGCACTGCAGCAGCCAGATGTAAGCCCTCTTCAGCAGAGCTTCCCTCTGTCAACTCAGCTGTGTGACAGGCCGATAGGAACGCAAATTCGGCAGCGGGAAGGTGAGACCGCACAATGTCAAGGAGCGTGAGTCTCTCGCTTCTATGAAGTTCGAATCCGGCATTAAATGGCCTCCTATCCTCCAGCGTGCCGTGACACACAAAGTGGACAAATTGATGTTTGCGAAGGCCGTCCAGAACGGACGTAGGTGTTGCACCTCCTGAGATCAGACTCTTCATCGAAAGCCGCTTTTCGAGAGCTTGGACGACCTTTACATCTTTGCACACCTCTGACAATGACACTTCCGACGAAGGCACATCGAAATGTGCCACAAGAAGTAATGAGGGAAGACACGAAGAAGATGAACTTGGGTCACGATGGTCGGATGTGGGGATGAGTGCCGAGAGAGTTGGAGTATAAGAAGGGATGTAGAGGTCCAAGAAGTACCGCTCCTGACCGTCTCCGGACGGGATAGGTCCCATTGCGTGAAGAGGTAAGGAACAGAAGACCGAGGTTGGACACCACCAGATGCGCGATTGCTCTGGTACATTCAGCTGGCGAAGTCTTTCGATGACGGATTGGCCAACGAGGTCGTAAAGCTCACTGAGAACATGAGCTAGAATTCGGTTATACTGGTCCGAATCGGGTCCGTATTTGTTTCGTGCGTCCAATAACTGATCCTTCAATGCACTCGCACGAACAAAGAAATCGTCAGGGGTCGAAATGAGGGAGGGAGGGGCGTCGTAAAGAAGAATGAGAATATCAGAACGCCATTGGGAGTGATTTATAATGATGACAGGACCGGACGATGCAGCAGAACTGAGAGTGTCGAAAGATGGGGACGTCAGGAAGCTGTCAAAGCCTGGCAAGACTTGAATTTTGGAAACGAGGTCGTCGCGTTCCTTCGAAAGCATACGCTGCTTCAGCAGCAGATGACCGAATGGGTCCACAGCCCTGAGGTTGTCAGCTACGCCAGAATCTGTGTTCAAATTGAAGCTTGGAGGCATGGATTGGGTGAGCTCTTCAAGTTCTCGATTGAGTGTCGCGAACTGGTGTCCTAGTTGTGGGTCTGCCTCGAGGAGTTGATCGATCGAAGTACGGAAGTGACGCATCTCGGACCAAAGTAAGGCTCTCCCTCTTTCGAGAGTCACAATCGCTTCCTCAGCTGTTGCAGCTCGACCTGATATGAAGCATAGTCCAGCGACATTCTATGAAAGTCGTCTGATATGGCGAGAGTGGTATGTTGTAGCTGCAAAGTTGGTGCAAATAGTAAGGTGTCTTGCATCAATGACACAGCGCTTTTGTATGCTGTGGAGATGGAGGGATGAAAGGTACGACGCGCGATGGATGCCCACCGGCATGCAAACCAGCATCGATCAGGCAAGCTCCCATGCTTGTTGTTGGCGCACCGACAGAGTAGTTCCAGTGCTTCATCCAGGTCTTGTGTATGGTGATCTGGAAAGAACCTGGAGCGGGTGAACAAATACAGGGAAAGCTCATGAAGCATCTTGAAGCGCAAAAATGGTTGCAAGGGAAGCCCCAAAACTTGACGATGGATGCTAATCGACTCGTTGAGGTATTCGATCATTTTTGTGCGTTTGAATGCTTCAAAGAGGATCTCACTGAATAGTATAAAAGGGCATGATGCAAGAGGATCTTTTGGAGCAGATGGTGGAAGTGTGGTTCGTCCGACTTCGATAGCCTCTTCGATGTCAGTAATGACGTCATTGCGGATCCCATAGAGAATTCCTTTGTATATCTCCGCCTTCTTGAGAAGCTGATCAAATCCTGGACATAAACCCAAGATGGGTGGCGCTGTTCGAGATAACCGTGAATTTCCTGATGATGCTTCAAGGCCACCGAAGTAACGGAAACGCTGGTTTGTGGCGTCTTGCAATGAATGACTAGCAAGAGAACGCAGTAGTTGGTTTTCAAGAGATGAGTTGAGGAAGGCACGAGCGCGATATGTTGACTCCTCTGAATACTCTGGGGTCACGTGGTTGCTCGATCGATGCATCGCTAGCACTGTGACGATTAGCTGAGCTTGGGCCACGAAATTGTCTCTGGGGGAACAGGAAATCATGATTTCATCCAGGACGGATACAGCCTCCTCGTAATCATCATTCACAAACGACCTACAATAGCGAGTGGCGAGACAAAAGGCGAGGGTGAGGCGAGCCTCAAGCCGGTATCGCCTTGTCTCTCTTGCCGATCGCAGGCACTTTATAACTTTCTCCATGGGCTGTTCTGGGACCGGTAGATGGAGTGTGGATAGAAGTGCCGCGAAAAAAATAGGGAAGGATCGAGTCGTGTTAACGTTGGCCACATCCGAGATGAGTATTTCGCGGCAGAGGTCTGCCATCTCCCCAATGTTATCCATCACGTTTCCGGCTCCAGACTCCATCTGAATGGCCAACGCATCCACGAGCAATCCTGTGACTTGATGGCGCGGTGACCCGAATGCTTGGTGACGCTGGTCTCGAAGGCAGCGGAGGTACCTAGCTGCGTGAATGGCATCTTCAGGCATCCTGTAAACTCTCGAGCGCTTGACAAGCGCGAAAGCGAGGAGGAACAAAGCTTGAAGGATCCCTGGACCGTGTCCTATCCACGACCGGGGTGAGGAGAGGATCGATTCCGTGAGATGGACGATTGCCTTATCAAGATCTTCCTTTTGATCCGACAAAATGTATCGCCGTAGTCGCGCAGAAGCGAGATCATAGACAAGAGTAAGGCGGTTGGGATGGGATCGAGGTAACCCGAAAAGAGATTCTTGGGTACGAATGATAAAGGAATCGATTTCGCGGATGTTTTTTTTCTTCTTGCTTTTTTTGAACCACCCTGTAGCGGTCAATTGAGACATAATTGGTATGGGCTGGCACGGGAAGGCGAGATGGCATCGAGGACCTACCTAGTAGGTTGACCATGGTCAAACACTCGAGAATCGGACTGTGAAATGAAGTGACGATTTGGTCTACAGTAAGTACTGTACTGTACTAGGTTATTTAATTGGGGACGAAAGAGTTTGAAATAGGTCCCTTGACAACGACCGAAATTTAGATACTGTATTGGTATTACCCTGAGCGTCTGTCCAAGCCCACTTCCACTGTAACAGGCCCGGGAACTGTTACCAAAAGACAACACAGGCCTGTGGGGAAGCAGATCGACCAGAGACAGTGGGCACCAGTGCGAGCGAGGACGAGGTTCTTGATTAGAGGGGCAGTGTACGTGGAGAAGTGAATAATTGCCTCTCCACCAATGCAGTGCCATCCAATGAGATCAAGTGTTCAGGGGCGATACGAGTGATCAGGACAGACTCTTTGAGACGGCCAACGGCATCAAATAGTGCAGGAAATGGCTTTCAGTTGCATTGAGGTCCATCACTAGAGGTGAGAGTCCGAGTCCGGAAACACTTGCACAGCGTCCGACTCACCTTGCCGCCTCCATTGTCACGGGTAACCTCGATTTTTGCCACTAGACATGCAGCATGCCGTGCCAGTACCCAAACTCCTGTACTGTATGAGATTGGTTCCGAACCGAACCGATGTAGTAGTCTACCGGTCCGAGTCCGAGTCGTTGTGGACGACAAAAAGTGCGGTGCGCATCGCTTAGCTTAGACGGAGAAAGCCGAGCACCCAGCGTGAGACTCGGATCTGTGCGAATAGTCAAAGACTGCTGGCGATCTGGACCCAAGGCAAGACTCAAGGGTTATGCTGGTATCTAGTCACAATTCCTCCCAAACTTTTCATATCTAACTAATAACAGCCTGCTTGACAGCCCGACTTTTTTAAAGTACCACGCGTGACGCGCAACTTCCGAGTTAGAGAAAGTGGTCGGACTCGGGAGGGCGTGGAGTCGTGTTCCGGAAGTGAATATAGAGCGCTCGAGTCAAAAACGCAGTCGTACGGTTTCAACATAAGGGTGATCAATAATAGTCCACCAAGTACAAATCAAACCACTTTGCCTTCATGACTTATAGCTACGAGTTCAACGAATAGAATCAAAGGTAGGGTAGGAAACAATAAGAGCAGGTCGTAGGAAGCCGAAACCGAAACCGAACTTGAAGGCGGTAGAAGGAACCCGAGTTGACGTGGTCGGAATATTGGCACGGTCCATCGTTAGGCTCGGCAGCATCGCGCTTGGACTGAGAAAGTATCCTAGAAACAGTAGAAATATAGTAGCAACGTGACAACCAAAATCAAGCGTCCACATGTTCTCGTAGCGACGCATTCCGTACCGCATACCTGGCTCAGGCAGGAACACTGGGCTCGCGCTGTTCCACTGGACATATTGTTCAGCCTGACCGGGGATTAACCCATTCACATACGCACTGGTGTAGACAGGAAGTAAGTATGGTCACCACATCTAAAACGCCGAGACACTCACAGATCATGCACCATAATGAACGAAATTTACCCACCGCTCCAAGGTAATCCTTGTCGTCTTCTCACGCAACTTCTTCACGGCGTCTCGAAGTGATCCGGCAGATCTCTTGTAATATGGTAACGACTCCCCTTTATCTTTTTTCGGGAACATCGACTGATAGAAGTACTTTGCCACGTTCTGGCCATCCTGATTGGCCATCGCCCACATTGTCCCGACCACGCTCCTAAACCCACAGTATTGCACTGCCGCGGCCAGGTGCAGACCCTCATCAGCAGAGCTTCCCTCGGTCAACTCCGCTGTGTGACAAGCCGCGAGGAACGCAAATTCGGCAGCGGGAAGGTGAGACCGTACAACGTCAAGCAAGGTGAGGCGCTCGTTTCCATGGAGTTCGAATCCGGCGTCAAATGGTTTTTTGACCTCCAACCTGCCGTGGCATACAAAGTGAACAAATTTGTGATCGCGAAGGCCATCTAGAACCGACGTGGCCTTTGCGTCTTCTGAGATGAGACTTTTCACTGAGAGCCGCTTTTTGAGGGCCTGGACAACCTTGATTTCTTCGAACACCTCTGACAATGACGCATCTGGCGAAGGCAAGTCGAAATGGGCCACGAGAAGTAATGAAGGAAGGTTTGCAGTATGTGAGCCTGGGTCGCGATGGCTAGATCCTTGGATGAGCGCCGAGAGCGTTGGAGTATAAGAAGGGATGTAGAGGTCCAAGAAATACCGATCCTCGCCGTAGTCATCTGACAAGATGGGACCCATGGCGTGGAGAGGTAAGGAGCAGAAGACCGATGTCGGACACCACCAAACGCGCGATTGCGCTGGTATGTCCAGTTGACGAAGTCTTTCGATGACGGGTTTGCCAACGAGGTCGTAAAGTTCTGCAAGAACGTGACCAAGGGTTTGATTATAATGGGCCGAATCTGGCCCACATTCGTTTCGTGCCTCCAATAACTGATCCTTTAACACATTCGCGCGAACAAAGAAATCGTCGGGAGTCGGGATGAGGGAGGGAGGGGCATCGTAAAGAAGAATGAGAATGCTAGAACGCCATTGGGAGTGGTTTATAAGAATGACAGGACCGGACGAAGCGGCAGAACGGAGAGCATCAAAAGACGGAGAAGTGAGGTAGTTATCGAAGCCCGGCAGGACGCGAATTTGCGAAACGAGCTCGTCTCGTTCCTTTAAAAGCTTACGTTGCTTCACCAGGAGATGACCAAATGGGCCTGCTGCCCTGAGATCGTCGGATGCACCATCATCCGTAATCAAGTCGAGGCTTGGAGGGATAGACTTGGTGAGCTCTTCAAGTTCTCGGTTGACCGCCGCAAACTTCTGTCCCAATTGTAGCGGAAGTTGATCAATTACGGCACGAAGGCTGCGCATCTCCGACCAAAGTAAGGCCCTCCCTTTTTCGAGAGTCACAATCGCTTCCTCGAGTTGATACAGGTCGACCTGATATGAGGCGTAGTCCAGTGGCATCCTATGAAAGTCGTCAGACGTAGCGAGAGTGGCATGCTGTAGCTGCAAAGTGGGTGCAAAAAGCAGCATTTCTGGCAATAACGACATAGCGCTCTCGTATGCTGTGGAGACGGAGGGGTGTCGAGTACCTCGGGCAATATGTGCCCACCGGCACGCATACCAGCATCGATCGGGAAAGCTGCCATGTGTGTTATCGACGCACTGGGAAAGTAGTCCCAGCGCTTCATTCAGGTCTTGCATACACTGATCTGGAAGTAACTTGAAAGCATCTTGGAGCGGATGAACAAAGACAGTGAGAGCTGATGAAGTATCCTGAAGCGCAATAACGGTCGTAGCGGATGCTCACGATCCAAGACTTGACGGCGAATGCTAATCGACTCGATAAGGTACTCGACCTTGCTCGTGTGCATGAATGCCTCGAAGAGGATTTCGCCGAATAATAGGGAATAAAGTGATGTCGGCGAATCCCTTGGAGAGGATGACTCGGAAGCAAGTATGCTTCGGCCCTTTTGGATAGCCTCATCGACCCTTGCTCTGTCGTTAGTATCACTGATCCCAAATAGAAGCTCCATAAAGAGGTCCGCGTTCTTGTACAACCGACCGATTACCGAATCGTCATCTCCAGCGACGGACATCCCACTCATCCTTAGCCCCAGCTGGGATAACGATGAATTTCTGAACAATTCTTTGAGGTCAGCGATGTCAGAGCGGAAATGCAGGGAACGCTTCTTCGTGGCGCCTTCAAGGTTAAAAACGAGACCAGGATAAAAAGGTTCCTTGACAGAAGATGAGCCGAGAAAGTCACGGACACGATATATTGCCTCCTCTGAATATCCCGGATTCTGGTGCTCGCAAGATCGCAAGATCGCTAGCATTGTAACCAAATTGTAAGCCGGGGCTACAAAGGAGTCTTCGGGGGAACTGGAAGTAATAACTTCATCCAGCATGGACGCAGCCTCCTCGTAATCATCATTCATGGAAGTATTGCTATAGCGCACGTAGAGACAACATGCGAGGGCGATTCGAACCTCTGCCCGAAATAGCTGGTACTCTCTTGCTGCTCGTAGGCACTCGATAAATTGATCTACTGGTTGATCTGGATCCCAAACTCCAAGTTCCGGAGGACTGACTTTCAAGTTGGACAGAAGGGCTACGAGAAACTGGGCGATGGGCATATCGGTGAAAATACTGGGCGTGTTCGAGGTGAGAAGTTCGCGGCAGAGAACTGCCATCTCCCCAAGGTTCACCATCACGCCTCCGGCCCCCAACTCCACTTGACAAGCCAACGCATCTATGAGAAATACTGTGGTTCGGTGGAGAGGAAACCTGGATGATTGGTGGTGCTGATCTCGGAGATGGCGGAAATATTTGGCTGCGTATATAGCATCTTCAGGCAGCTTGTTCACTCTTGCGCGCGTAAGAAGCGCACGAGCGAGGAAGGACAAAGTTTGAATGATCTTTGAACCAAGTACTTGCGACGACCGGGATGGGAAGAGTATTGTCTCTGTCAGATGGACAATGGACTTGTCAAGATCTTCCCTTTGATTTGACAGCATGTATCGGTGGAATCGCAATATGCCCAGAGTAGAGATAAAGAGAAGGCGGATAGGAATCATAGGATGAGGTCGAGGAAATCTAAAGAGAGTTTTCTGAGCAGAAGTGAAGATTCCTATGAAGAAGTCGATTGACTGGATAGACACTGGAGAAGGTTAGTTGGTACGGGGAAGACGAGAGAATATCAAGAACTTACGTAGAGGGTTGGCCATGCTCAAAAACTCAAGGATTGGAATGTAAGCCTCAAGGGGAGGAGAGGCGATAACTTGAATTATTTAGGGCGAAATGAAGATGCGAGTCAAAGTTGGGTTCTTTGACGACGACTAGGTACGGTATCCTAGGAAGAGCTACCGAAAGAGCCTGACTGGCGCAAATTGGCTGCCCGAAATTGCAGCTCGAGCCTCGTGAGGCACAACCTAGGTCGACCAAATGTACTAAGATATCTTTGACAAAAAAAATAGTCGGGCCCGGTTGTTGAACACAATTGTCAATCTGTTTGTTTGTTTTTCAGAAAATCCGAAATTGCAAGGCTGGGGGGATGAGCCCCGACACCAGGAGTAGCCTGTGGGAGCCAGTGTGAAGGGAACCGCATACTGTATACTGTATACAGTACGGTAGTTGCATCATATGGCCCCCGGAAAGGCGCCAGTCTTCACTGGGCCTCGCAAAGATCCGAGGCACACACAGCTCTGACAGGAATCGGCCCGAATTTGACACTCTTTCCCAAAGTCTTTCCACTAGTAGGGGAAGTGCCGCCTTCGACCTTTGCTCGCAGGTTGGATGATCACAAATGGAGCATTTCATTCATATGTACCCTGAGCTTGCAATGCTACACTACAGTACTACTGGTGCTTAAACTTTCTACTTCCTGACCATGGGGCGAGAGAGCGGAGGACAAAAATTGTACTGTTGAGATCGTGGCAGACAGCACTGATGTACACCGAGGTTACAGTAGAATGGCAGTGAGAACGACTACGTCATCCATCGCACAGCGCAGGCGCTCTTTCTCCTTTGACACATTCCATAGTTTTCTCCGTATATTGACGTTACAGAAACATCACCAACAACGATGCCCACTATCAAGCAGTACCACCACCGGATCACCGCTTATCGACCAGTCCCCATGTCCACTCTCTCAACACCTTTCTCTTCCACTTTTTGTACTAAGATTCTGGTTCTAGAAAGGTCGAACCCCCACTGACGGAAAATGAGCTTTGGTCAAGTCCCCGGGACTTTAGACGGATGCGCGCTGCGGATAGTGGCATGACCTACGGTGTTTGCGCCCAGGTGAGCTTCCCATCTTTTCCTCCCATTCTGCTCGACTCGCCCTTCAAAGGTTCTTCGAGGGAATGCTCAGATCTCTGCCTGGAACCCACCCTGTTAAGTTCATCCTTCTGGCCGAACGTGGGGTAGTTGAGTTTGACTCCCAGTACTATCACATGTTTTGGGTTTCAAAAGACTAGAGAGTTTCAAAACACGGATTTATGAGAGATCGCTGAAGTAAAACAACTGATCTTTGCTTAGATATATTAGCTATTTACTACTGAAATACAGATCACCAAAAAAACCAAGAGATTACGGAGTATTTGTATTGTGATTTTATCATTGTTGTCAACATCCAGTCAAAATCCGGTGAAAACAGTCTCGGATTTAAGCATCAATAGACGTAGTGCCACAAAAAGTCATATGCATTATCTATGCATGTTATTTAATGTGCTTTCAAAAGTTCAGAGTATTTGGACGGGCAGGGGGAAAGATACAGAAGAAAAGGTGATTTTGCGTGACACTGGCCCCTCATTGCGTTACATTTCAAATTCCGCCAAGCAGCAAATGTACCGCTGTTTTTTTTTTTTTTTTTTTTTGAACCATTTGTATTCCGGAGTGCAGGCCCTAGGCCCAGACCGGTCGCAGACCTGCTACAGTGACATGTCGTATACTAGGGTGTCCCCACTAAGTACCAGTAGTAGGGTGAATCGTGAACTGTTTGGGTAACCTATCGGTCCCAGGTTTCGCAATCGCGCAGGGGGTTCTAATAGGGCGTCAGACGCCAAGAGGTTCGTGTGTGGGAGGGGTGGGATCTTTCCATGTAACTCTCTCCGTGTTAATCTCTCCGTGTAAATCTCAATCCGGCTCCCGTTCTGCCCTCCGAGCATGGGCTTCAGGACGCGTGAAGGCGCCGCTTTCCTGTATGAAGGTTAGTAGGCACATGGCATTTTTCTTGTTAGGGCCCAATATTTTGCGAAAGGGGACAAGACGGCCGAAGAAGTTGATTTTCGAGGCCGCTCGCTCCCAGGTGTAGCGATAACATGTGTGTGTTATGTGTTGGGGGGATCTCAGGGCGAAGCCGCACGGACAGGCCCGTGCTTTGGGTGGATCGCCGGGGCGAAACCGTGTAACGTATGTCCCGGTAAAGGCGTGATCCACCGCCACTTGAAAGGCTGTGGATGTTGTGCGCCGGGAGTAGGTGTATTTGCCCTTCCTCCCTCTGTCGTCCTTCTTGCGGTCCATGGCCGCTTGCCATAAGGGGTGGTTATTGCCATCTGGGGGGCGTGTGAGGGCGTGGCTGTACGCGAAGCTTTGGGGTTTTCGGCCTGACTCGCGTTCGTTATGATCTTTATGCCAGTCCTGTGCCCACGCCTCGTAGGCCTTTATGCGTGCCCTGTCCTTCTGGTAGGCTGCCGACTGGATTTGGTCCAGCCCTTCCGGGGGGTCGTGTTGACAGGCTGCCTTTGCCAGGGCTAGTGCCATTGTTTGCCTCTCTAGCGTGTAGTCCAGTGGGGTCCACACTAGGATGATTCGCGCCGCGGGGTGAGTCGTGGTGAATGAAGTGAGTGAGAAATGGAACAGTAACGCAGCTTGTTGTGCGGATTTTGACCACGGTGTAACGTTTCTACTAAACGTTGTTCCGACTTGGAACTCTTTGTAGACCTTGATCCAAGAACAGGCAAACAGCAGTTGAATAACGATTGCCAAATACGAAAGACGAACCAAACGACAAGGGCTTCGCCTTATAGTGGAGGAATACAACAGGGATCTTCAAGAGATGAGAGGACAGACCACACAAGGATCAACAAGATGAGAGGAACAGGCACTATTAGCCGACACTTCTATTGTTCGAGGTAGAACTCAAGACAACGAAGATAAGGTCTCGTCTATCAAGACAGAGCACCTTATATACACTACAGGGCTGACTCCTAAACTGAGTCCCAAACAAATAACAGGTATCGTACCATAACGTATCGTCCAATCAGCCATCAGGGATAACGACCCAGGCATACAGTATCCAATCAATGAACAGGGATAAGCCCATACAGTACATGAGGCAGAAGGCCCCACCATGAGTCAGAGATAACAAGTATGTGACTCACTATCGTCCAATAATCGTCCGGCGCAACATCAGCGCATCATAAGTACAGCCATAAGGCAACATCAGAATGTTCCAATCAGAATGAATCAAAACAGGACAGAGCCTAACCGAGTTGGGAATCCCGCATCCAACTATACCCTCTCAGGAATTATATCTCGACCTGAGGAATCCGTATTCCCCCGTGACTTATCCTTTAGACCAGATCCTCGTGGTCTGGGGGTTGCTGATCACATGACTAATCATGTGACTCAGACTGACACATTCCTAAACGAACGACGTCGCCAGTGTTGTTGTCCACAATGAAATGATCCTCAGTACTCAACATTCGCGCGACCTCATATGTCTCATCTGCATCTAATTGCAGCGCATCTTCATCTTCTTCGTCAGTGAACCGCACTTCAGGGGGGTCTTCAGCCTTCACAGGCAATGCGAATCGTACTTTCATCGGCTTGGTGACACCACTGGCCATGACACGTGATCCGCACGTGACACACGGGTTAATTACAGCCTGTATCGCTGATGAGCTGGGGCTAAGGATGTATGTTATGTCTGGGGCTGTTTCGAGTGCGAAACGCTGGGTCAGCGCTTCTACTGTTTTGGCTAGGCCAAAGCAGTCTACATCGAATTGTTTTACTGACTCGCCTTGGGTCCAGCTCCATTCTGGTCGCGCTCCCCAGCGGGTTCCTTGTACTAGGGTGGCTGCTGCCGCTCCTACCACCTTGCTGTCATCCCGGCCTTCATTGGTGAGTGCGGCAATGACATGGACTGCTGCAATGTTGAGGCCTTCCAGTGACCTGTGGAGGTCTTGCGTCCATTCCCTCCGTGAGGTGCGCATTGTGACACCCCAAATCTGAAGGCACGCCTTCCAGACGGGGACTTCCCATGGGGGGATCGCAGTCACGTTGACGCGGGGTCCGTCTGATGGCACTCTTGCTGCCAGGGCCTCCAGGCAGGTGGGGGGGCGTTGTTTCTTTTTGCGTTGGCGGGGGGTGTTGGTCGGGGTCGGTAAGGGTAGGTCCCCTTGCCTCGGGGCATACCATTTTGGCCCCAGTCGTCTCAGGAGTTGGGAGCCTCGTGGTAGTCTGTAAAGGCGCAGGGCAGATGTGTGAGTGAGTTTCTCGATGAAGTGACGCATGGGGATCATGCGTGTAATGTGTAAGAGTGCTTCTCGGGGCGCCGTGTGAAACGCCCCAGTTACTTGTTTGACGCCTTCATTTTGGACCTTCTGGAGAAGTTCAATTAGCTTTTTCTGGCCCTTCGCACCGTCTTTATACCATAGCTGACAGCCATGGCTGAGGACAGGAAGGCAGATCGCATTGAAGGCCAGCCGCCAATTGGCCATATTCAGGCCGCGTACGGAGTTGCCGAGGACTTGAAGGGCCTTGAGGGATGCCCGTGCTCTGTTGGCCATGATCCTCACATGGGGTTCCCAGTTGAGGCGCCAGTGAAAAAAGAAACCTAGGTAGCGTAGTATCTCCACGGGCCGCACCGTGTAGTGCGTGTTCCCGATCGGGTTTGGGAGGGTTAGTTGCGCAGGTCTGGGGTTGGGGTTGCGTTCATAGGGTTTCTGGAAGAGCATGATGTAGCGTTATCACCTAACGCTTGTTTGACTTGAACACTTCTGCGGCGTGGATTGCGAGTATACGGATGAATTGTGATAACCACTGGCAACTTAACTTAGTTGCACTGCCACTAGGTCGTCTTGCGAGACACTAGGGTATCCAAAGGATAAGCTTCAATCGATAGATTGGAAGAGGAGAAGAATCGACTGGTGATGATTCAAGAAGACC